>WBMZ01013909.1:336593-362679 GCA_013400975.1 Atrichornis clamosus
AATTAAGTACTTAATCTGTACTTTTTAATTCTGACCTTCAATTTTTAATCACTCCTTACTATCTGCAATATTAACAGAAAACAACCCAAAATCCTTCAGTTTACACACACACTAACAAAAAAAAACCTCACAAAAAGCCAAAAAGCCCTGTGCAGTTTTTGTCTACTCTGAGCCACTCCTCGTGCATCCAGTCCGATGTCCCATAACTTTTTTACCTTAGGCATTGTTCAACAGAGAGACTCTTTCAGTTGGTGCTTTTTGTGTGTTCCTCCAGCTGCCCAGTGGCATGCTTTCCATGACAGATGCTCTGGCTTCATTCTTAACATATGTTCCAGATGATAATTCCATCTTCTTTTCTGGATAACTTTAGAGCCAAGGGGTTTTTGAGCTGTCTAATGAATCTTGGCATCTGTTATAAATTCATTCCATTTAATACATAGTATTTTTCTAAGGCATTTGCTTTCAAAGGCATTTAGATATCTGTACCTTTGTTGGATTTCCAGCTTTCACATCCATATGCTGAGATGGAAAGCAGTATCTGAGTTGAAGTTTCACACCCTGGTCTTTAAAACATGGATTTTTATGAGCGTATCTTATTTAGTTGGTAAATGAAACCGTTGCCTTGCCAATTTGTAGCACTAGCTTCTTACTGAAATCTCCAGATGACAGGCACCTTACTACAAAGATATATAAACTTATTCCTTTTCTGTATTCTTTTACTTTCCAGTGTAGACTTTGAGCTGGGAGCTTTCAGGCATTAATTTTATTTGTCTATGTTTTTTCCTTATAATTACATACTAGCATTGTAAACAAAGCAAACAAAAAATTCTCCAAACAAACAAAAAATAATGGCTATCTTTTAACTTCATTTTCTATACAATGAAGGACAAGGAAGTGTTGCAGCATTGCAGAGGTTACTGCAAATACCATGGAATTCTTTGTTACAGAGACTTCTCATGCTTTCTTAAGTAATTAAAAATTGCCAATCCCTGCAATGCAAGTTTTCACTATTTTTTTTTCTGAAACCCTATCTTCACGTTAAACTCCCTATTTTTTTCTTCCTTTATGCTGTATCTAGCAATACAGGTACCTCATTTCCATACCAAACTTGCTCACTTTCCCAGCCTAACCCATCTTTTAAATGTCTCCATTCTCTGTATCCTTTCCATTTTATCAAGAGCTCTCTATTCTCAACAGGCTCATCAGCTGCTTAGAACCATGCAAAAGTAGTAGCATTTACCAGTGACTCTTTCAAACAAGTCCAGAGAACAACTGTGGCCAAGGGAAATGCTTGTAGCAAAACTAATGACGTATTTTTACACCAGGAATATCCAATAAGAGTTACAATGTGAACCAAAAGGAAAAGATCTGTAAGGCATATCAATTCTTCAATTTTTATCACTTCAAACCAGGAACAGAAGCTGAAACCATCAATGCATACTTTTCTTTCAGAAAGGAAAGTGCTCTTCAGCACAGCATGAGCATAAAAGGCTATTTCCTTGGAGATTATCCTTACAACAGACTCTGAGAAAGTTCTCCTGATCTTTACTGCTCTCGGTACCTGCTCCAAGGTATCCCAGGCTCCACAGCAGCTCACACCATTCCATAGTTAAAAAGAAATATCAATGCAGTTAAAACTGACAAAAAGATTCCTCTTTTCTCACAATGAGGACTTCAGGAAACTGCCAACTTCACATGCTTTATTGAGTTCTATCTTTCTGATTTTAAGCCTCTGTAAGGCTTTGTGCACGCTAAAACCTTTTGTATTTCGGATGGTGTTTTTTTAAACACCATTCTCTTCCTATATGGTGTGTTCTAAATAGCAATACTGCATTCCTCAGACATTGGCTAAATCACAATGCATGGAACTTCTCAGTAGAGAGTAATTGCTAATATTTATCTATTCTGAGGAAAGATTAAAATAGATTAATGTCTTGCTTTGTGCTTTAAAAAAATAAAATATCACACTCTAAATGAAGAAATACAAATAGATTTTCAAGGAACTCCCAAAGACGACAAGTTCTTTGGAGCATGTTTAAATATGTAAATTGGCAAAAGACAGAGATCATGGTAAGCCACCCTTTTTATAAACCATGCATCTAATCAGTATAAAACTTTTCTCTCTGCTAAAGCTACAAATATATTGACATCAACATTCCACTAACCACAGATGGCTTTTAGGCAATATAGTGGATTGCAAGAAAGGAAAGCTCTTAACATGCTAAAGCTATAATGCAGGATTCTATTTACTACAAAAATACAAATGCCTACTGAGGTAATTTACTAGTGACAATTATTTCACTGAATACGACAACCTGTGATTTTTCTATCCAGCAAAACTCACTTTTATATAGAGAGACTTCCCTTTTGTAAGGAAAGGCCAGACACATTATGGATGACTAGACAGTGATGCTTCTGCACTCATGTTGCCTCTCAATAAAAAGAGCTTTTTTTCTCCCTGTTTGTTTTATCCTGCTCTTAAGTAGCAACTTCTTACCTTTTTTTAAGGAAAACTCATTACAAAAAACCAATAGAAATTGGGATTTTATATTCTTATGCAAAAATAAATTATTGAAGTATATTCCTTAAAAGCACACAAATTACCTATTAATATTAGAATTTTTTACAATGTGACCTTGTTTAAGTGGGTCAGGTTTTTATCACTGAAGGATAATAATAATAATAATAATAATAATAATAATAATAATAATAATAACAACAACAACAAAACAACAATATACTACCTATCTACAGCAGATTATTTAAAACCCCACAAACAATACACTCAACATTTGTGTGATTATCTATTAATGACTATACTGATACTTAGGAAGCTGGCACAAAAAACATATCTCAGACTACTATATTAGTAAGTATTAAACAGCTATTATATACCACAAATAACGTGCTATAACTATGACTGTTTCTCTAGTTCTCTACTTGTAGACTAAATAATATCTGCAGCTAACTTCTCGAATCTTCTTCTCCACCCTGGAGAGGATGTAGGGGAACACAAAGTATTTGAAAGGATCCCTAAAACCAGCTGGATTGGTTTGATTTTGGGGTTTTGACTCTATTTGTTTCATTTACCACTAAATTTTTCTATTTAATCTAATATCAGCATGGTTGTCCACAGAGGTGCATATAACAGCAATTCCCTGTCTCCTTTGGAGCAAGGATAGTTGGATCAAGTAAGGGAAAAGTTCATCGCCTCTACATAAGCTTCTTTGTGCCAAATGCAGTTCCACATAAAATCCTACGCACATGGTGTAAATTAAATGTGTAAGATCCTGCCTGTGATTGAAAACCATCCAAAGGCAACCCAAACACGATGTTTACAATAAAAGTTCATTAAAATATTCACCATGCAAGTTGAAATCAAGGAACCTGATCCGTCTCCAAATTTTGTTATGGAACCAAGCAAACCCAGAGGTAGGCTTGCAAAGAATTGATTTCAGACAAAATCTGCTTTACAAGAATTCTACCTAATGTAGCAGAAACTCTACAGAAACTCTGTGAAAAAACTCAAGACTCTTACAAATCTACATTATTTGAAGTTTCACTGATTGTCCACCAACACAGTATGTATACTCTGAACTCTGAGAACCATTAAGTATAATTTTAATCCTGAGTAATACCTAGAACAACTCACTAGCCTCAGAAGAATATCTGTCTATCTTAAGCTTTAAAAGTTTTTTTTTTGTTAAAATACCCTTTTTAACCAGCTTTCAAACTCTAAACCCAAGAGGATTACAAAGCTACTCTATTATTTGGATTAAGGAACCACTTAATTTTCAGACATTAGTCAAGTCACTATTCTGTGAAAAAACTCTGTTTGTTTGAAAACTATAAACCCACAGGAGTAAGAATTAGCTAATCTCCTGGTGGCATTTTTTAATTCAAACACATTTTGGATGAGCACAGAGTAAACCAATGGTCCTTTTCTATATGAATGTCAAAGAAAACCATCTTGAAATACAAACTAGTTGTGCCAAAGTCCGGTGGTAGTGATAAAAGTTTTAGGTGCAGTTCTGCAGCCAATTCACTCTTGCAAATGCGGGAGCTGCCACCAGCAGGGAGCTGTCCTGCCCCTCTGTGTGGCCGCTCTCCCACTCCCATGTTTGCCAGCACTACTGTTTCTGCAGCTACACAGTGAGACAGGTCAGGGAAATGATCCCTCTGAAAGCTAGCTAGGAAAATAAAAATAGATTCATTTTCAGCCAGAAAAATTTCCTGGTGTGATTCACCATGTCATCATTATGGGCACGAGTGCCAACACAATCAAGCTAGAAGAGGGCATGACACTTCCCCCATTTCAGCAACAGCTTCCACTTAACATAAGTTTCAAGTAAACATGGAAGAGCATCAGGGGCAAGTTCACGTGCTTCTAATTAAAATACAGTAGTTGCTGCTGTTCCTCAAGATAAGAATAAACTCGTTCAGAAAAGTTTTCAATGTATTAGTCAGCATACATAAACGGCATGATATTATAAAAGCCAGCACAGTTCAAGACAAAGTGAGTGAATACCAGTTTCAAAGTAAAGCAAACAATGCTATATGGAAGCACACTACTTGGTAAATATTTTCATGTCTGTAAAAGTTATACCACTAATCCATCTGCAGTTTCATCAGGTCAGAAGTGTACAAGCATAGGTAGAGAGATGTTGTCATATCCCTACAGATTACTCTCTCCCATGGATCATTGTTCAGGGGTTTCCTCCAGTCTCTCTGGAAGACATGTAGCAAAAAAAAAAACCTTAAGATTCTTCCATCTTCTTAACAAGTCTACCCTTTGTATGACCTAACAGATTTTACCTCTTCCTCTGCAATGTGTTAGCATAAACAAAAAAAAAATCCACTGCTTCTCCTTCAGACTAAACTTCAACTATAAGATTCATTTTACTCCCTACACAAAAATTGTATTTCAGTTTTTAAAAATTATATTTTTTCAAAAGTTTTCAAAAATTGTATTTTTTAAAGCATGAATATTGTAATGTAAGGCACTTAGAAGTTTCACAAGGATAAAAAAACTCACATTCAGGAAGTCTCTGAGGTGAAGTAACAATACTACTTCCATTTATTTTATCTGAGGCAAACTGTGGCTTGGACAAATTCAGGTTTCCACAACTCTGAGCTGTTTGCCCAATTTTTTAGATAGGTTACCATGTTACACATCTTTCTCCATCATGAACACAGTTGTCCACAAATTTATTACAACCAAAAGCACAGAGCATTTGTATCAAATCTCTTGGTGGTTGCGTTGTTCTCAGTACTTAGGCCTAACCAGCAGAGTCTGTGAAGACTATTTTGGTTACAGTAACTTTCTTAGCATGACAATATTGATAAAAGACCATCAGGAAGCTATGTCCAGTAAATTTTTTTACACTTCAACTGTTCAAATGTGAATAATTGAGGATTACACAGCTTGAAATTTCAATGTAAAAATGGCAACAACCAATGAAACTGGGAATTTTCTAATTTTACACAATTAATATGCTACCATATTGTAATTAAATATTTTTGGGAAGACTGCCCCCAAAGTCAAGCAGACAACAATTTGTAAGTAATCTTCTGAATCTATCTAGAAAAAGGGAATGTGTTTTCTTATCAGTGTTCTGGCACCTACACATTCGTTTCCTATCTTCCTATCAGTTTTTTAAAAAGCACTTTGTTAGAAAGCAAACTATAAATTAAGAACTTACAGTAAACGAGATGTCAGTTGCAAGGGTCTGATTACAAAGAAACGTACTTAGATTTATATAAAGTAAGCTAACAATGCCCTGATTTGCAAGGGAAGTAATCAATAACAACACAGACTAGCTGAGACACAGTAAGACATGGTACTGAAAAGAACTGAAAAAATGAGATTGGAGCTACACCTACATTACAGATAAGGAGCATATATCTGATGCAAATCTCTCAATTATCAACTTCTACAAGTTGTTGGCTTATCCTGTGACCACAACTCATACATTCCCACTGCTGAGAGGATCTAAAGTCCTTAGGAACAGATGTGACAGTGCGTTCAAAGCAAAGCTCTGTAAGCACACATATAGTTTGAACCAAAATCTAAGCATTCTCAACCAGTTTGCCTCTATTGTGCTCATGGAGTCCTACCCTGAGAGCCAGGAAACCCTCACAGAGCAAGTCAAGGTCTGTGCTGCTGAAACTGAGCAACAATATTTTGCCTGCAATTTAGAAAAGATCAAACTGCTCTCAAGAACTTGGAGATTGAATAAATCCCATGCACTACCATGTATCTTCCCATGTTCTGGGGACCTCTCATTTAGTCAACAGTTTGTAGAGATGCTCATGAAGGGTCAACAGTTCCTCTAAAAAAACAAAAGGCAACCAAGACCACACTCAGTGGTTACAAAACCTTCTTCACTTGTCTTCCACTGTCTACTCACTCACTAAATCATGAGTAGCCTGATCTCTTCCTTAAGCTTATTTCTCAATATCTCAATTTGCAGTCTCAATTGCCTCATGCCCTAAAACTCTGACTTCTCAGTCCAGTCCTAAAACTCTTTCAGGACCTAGTTTCAAGTCATAGCTGTTGACCTCAATAATGTTTTTGACGATTAGAGCAGGGGTAGTATTAAAGAAGTTAGTCCCACAGAGGCATAAGCTGATTGACCCAGCTGAGGTGAGAAGAACAGGTACACAGATGCCTCTGAAACAAAATAAATCACAAAGACTTGGGAGATTTGTTGGACTGGCATGTAGGTATATTAAGAAAAGATAATTTTTTATGAGGTGTCTAAAGTTCTGGTATTGCAAGCAAATTATCCTTACAATAACAAGGTTTTCAATGTGAAAGTAACATAAACACAAAAGAATTTTAACCAACATACTACCCTGCCAAAGGTATTACACAGCATGATTATTTAAGCTTTAAGTAAAAAGTAGAGGTTTCAGTAAACAGAAAACATGTATTTGTAGAACGGTTCCTCAAATTCTTCCCCAACGGCATCCTTTGGACACTTGCTGGTCATGCAGTACTGCCAGGCCAAAAGGGTTGTCAGCAGGAAAAGGGCAATGAATCATTAATGTCTTGCTTTCCTAATCCAGGCAACAGAAAATGTTTAACCTTGCTTCTTTAGAAGTATTGCCCTCATGGGTAACAAACTGGTACAAATAAGAGAAACCAGTATGAATGGAGAAAACCTTCAGAACATGAGCAACAAGGCAGCATTCATTATACAAGAAATGGAACAGACATACAAGAACATGTAAGGCCAATGTGTCCAGAATACTCAAAACCATCCATTGCCTAGGCATTTTCCTGTCTATCAAAAAACCTGTTGCTTGTTGTTTGCTTAGGAACAGCAAAACCACATTTCTGCCATAAAACTCAGGACATGCAAAAGCTTAAAGCCCAAAGTGATAAGAACCAGAAACATGCCTTACAAGCAACTGAAAAGAAAACAAAGATTCAGTGTAGGTATTGAATTAGGTTAATTTTTCAGAAATCTGAAAATCAATAGCACCAAGGTCAAACATATTGATACGCACATGAATGTTCCGTGTTAATAATACAATACTAGTACAGACACAGGAAAACACCTTCCTCCCTTTGAAGATATGACTGCATCTTCTACCTGACATATTAGTGGCAGGAACTAACACACTCAATCAAAGAACATGCACAGAATTTTAGCCACAATATAGCTCCAAATAGAAGAGCATCATTTTTAATGGTGAGAATCACAATTATACAACCACTTAAAAACTGGGAATAGCCTCTATTATAGCTACAACGAAAAAAAAATTTAAAAAATTAAAAATGAATCAACCATGCACAATTATCTAAACAGGCATTCAGCTAGCATATTGCAGAGAAAAATCCTGAGACTGTTTAAAATACTTTGCGTTTCATGCTTCCATTACTATAGCAAACTGTCTTTATGAACAAAAATTGGTAATAGTACAAGGTGGAGAGCTGCAAAAATTATAGGCACCTATTTATTAATGAAAAAGTATCCAGAATAGTTACTTAGCAAAGAGAACTCCCCATACTCATCCTAGTTACATCAAGTTTAAGATTCTCATATGGTTTTTATCCTCCTTCAAGGATGAGTATGGTTAAAAAGGTTATAATTATTCCAAAAAGAAGATCTTGGTAGTCAACTACAAAGTGCGTGGGACAGAGGAAGGGCCCAGAGACCCTTCTCTCCCAGTGAGGTAGCTGCAGGAACATGGCATCTAAATACATAGATCTCTGCTCAGAGTGTCTGTGGGAGTAAAGAGAAAAAACAAACAAACGAACAATGTGTGAGGTTTACCTGACTGCAAGCAACTTTACAGATTTACACCTAAATCCATTTCTACACTGAGTGCAGGATACAGCAATCTCTTAACTATTACGGAATTTAAAAAAAAAAAAAAAAACTCTAACTTACATATAGGGATATAAGAAAGATTGCACTGGCATTTTTCCTCCCTTTGGTACAAATGAAACTGCCTCTTTTACATTCATATATTTTATCAGAACTACACAGTATTTCACATTTTCTATTAATTTCTAGATAAAATTAGAGTAGAACAACAATATGAGAGGCTCATTTAGTTTCAAGTGGTTCAACAATCAGGACTTTACCTTAAACTACTATTCACTAAGACAATTAGAAAAAAATTGTTTAAATTTCTTCTACTTTGTGTAGCAGATGTTCAACATAGTCTACTTAAATTTGTCTTTGTTAGAGGTGTGCTAAACTGCTCAAATAATTCAGACAATCTGCAAACAAGATTTCTGACAGGTTGTGAATAACACTCAATTAATACCATAACTTCTGAAATTAATTTTCCAATCAAGGCATTCATGTCCCCATTAGAAAAAAAAACCCGTACAAACCCCCCCCCCCAAAAAAAAATCCCCCAACCCCTCAAACATACCACATGAACCCAATTTCCAGTGTATATTTCCAAAATCAACATCTGTTTGGTCTTGGTTCAGCTGTAAAACCCTATGTCCATTAAATGAAATAATACAGTTCTTTTTGTGGATTTGAGCCAGGGGGAGGAGGGAGAAGACGTGCTGCCCTAAGACTATAAATAGTTTGTACTTTAAACAACAATTCTATTACTATTTGGAACAATAGATTTATTCCACTACACTATTTATTCTTCTTGATAGTAGATATAACAACAGTAAATATTTTCCACACAGTTATTTCTCAAAATCCCATGATACCTGCATCATGTCCTGAATTGCAAAAATGAAAACAGAGCAGCAGTTGAGTGAATCTCATCACAGTAAATCAAACACATTCTATGAACTGCACAAGTTTAGAAATACTAACACTACTGTAATTTTAGATACTAAGAAGTTATGAAAGGCTGTATTTTAAAAAAAGAAAAAAAAGAAAAACACTGAGTGAAAAATTATATTACAGTATTTCAGTGATACACTATTGACAGGACAATCTCATTACAGGGAAGCTTCATGACATCTGTTTTTTTACCACCATCTCATTACATCAAACTTCTTAAGTTATTACAGTTAAGCCAGAACAATTTTGTACTTCAGTTCCCTCTCTATAAAATTGGAATGCTAGGACTTCTGCACTTCAGGTGACTGTTGCAAGATAAAACAAGGACATTAAAAATTGTAAGATTATATTACATTCATCCCAAAAAGCAAGTGGAAAATGTTATCTATTCAACTTAATGTGGGTAAAAATATATCATGTAATCCATGCAAAGATTTCCACGGCCAACAGCATAACCCAATGTAAGACACTGGAACTCAGACACCCAAACAGAGGTAATCAAACTACGACAACACTTAAACTTACTACATTTTGCTTTGTCTTTAAATAATGATTTAGCCATCTTGTTGTGCAATACACACTAAGTATATCCTCAATAAAAACAAAACATTACTCTTTCAATTAAAGACAAAGCTAGTTGACATGTTAGATTTAAAACTGGATCCTTTAAAAAGTTAGCATCTGTGTCAATTTTTCCTTTGTCCCTAATGATCTTTCAATAACATGGTAACAGACTCTTAAAACTTTTCATATGTTTAAATTAATTGAAATCTTGTGCACAGGTTATATATAAAGAAATTAGGTTGCAATTAAGCATAGTTATGGAAGATTCTTAAATCTAATTGTTGTGACTATTATAGACCACAGACAAGGTCAACTCTACAACTCAGAAAACTTCAGCTTTAAAGAAAAAATACCACCTGAATTATAAGCATAAAACTCACTTTTGTAATGATACAGCTCTAATCATACTGAGCATGTTCATCCATGTAAAAAAAATTTGTTTCCTCCACACTGATAAATTAAAAACATATGACCCCTCTGTAAATCATTACATTTAAATTTAAATACAGTAAAAAGCATGTTAAGTAAAATTTAAAATACTTTTACAAAAATTTAAAAATACTCACTCTGCGAAACATTGTCCTTATAAAGCAAATCCAAAATGTGAAAGTCATTTCAGCAATTACTGCAGAGTGCTTACACTAACTGCATTAATGTCAAATATTTGTTTTAATTGCTGCATATCAGCAACAAGGTTCATGTCACTGTATTTAAGATTTTTGGTCAAAATCACTTCCCTTTCATCTGTGTGCATTACAAGGAAAAACAGTGATGTTATTAAAAAGTAAATTCATAAAATTCTCTCCTTATCTGGCTACAGGAATAACTGAAGAATAGAAAGAAAGAAAAATTATAATCCTCACTGAGGCAGTGAATTTCAAGAATATCTTTGCAGCCACATGTGGACACAGGCCATGAGATGCTTGGTTCTTATCACTAGATCTAAGACAGTAAGTCACAGACAACCATAAAACCATCCATACAATATACATTCCCACTCCTCTCTTGCCTGAGCAGAGCCTCCACTTTAAGGACACTGCTCTGCTGACACTCTGCTTGTTCAAGTTCTGATGTCTCACAGGGTACATCTGAATTAGTACTTTAGTTCAGATAAGGAGAGCACTTTTGCAACAACTCTTCCCATCACCCTAGTTAATGCACTTTCAACTGCTGCACGAAGCAGTCCCAGAGTGCACAAACCTGGTCCTTTCAGATGAAACTAAAAGCCGCACATGTACTCTAGGAGCACTGCCGAAGAGGCACAGAGCAGACCGGAGCCAGTCCAAATTAACACCCACCTCACTTTACAAATGCAGTAAGTGTAGATATGTATTGAGTCCTCACCACTAATTCTTTCATTCTCTGATTCTGCTCTGCTGGGTTGCATTACTTGCTCAGGCGTGCCCAGACACTGTGCTTCAGGGTCTCCTTCCACCTGGGACCTGAGATCCTCCAAGCTTCTCATGTATTGCTTCCTCTTGAGTTTTGTGTCTTCTATTGTCTAAAGTTCTCACCTCCAGCCTGCCATCTCTGCTCCTTTCACATCTAACAGCTTTCATACACAACAGCTTACTCTTCCTCAGCAACATCTACACCACGCTGAAACTTCTCCTAAAGACTACTCAAAACCCAGGTATGATCAGTCTCAATTAAATAAACTTAAAATTCTGGCACTTTGTTACCTTTGAGCAAAACACTAATACTTCAATGGGTCATTTAAGCACACATATAAGCACACAGGGCTTTGAAGCCAGCTGTGTAGCATCACATCTGATTCTTCAGTGCTCAACAGGAGGGTTAAAACCATACAAACACATAGCCTTCAGCCCTCTATTACTGACATGGATACAGCGCTAAGAATAATAAAGCAAACATCTTTTCACTGCATTTCACAGCCATTAAGAATTGTATCACAGTGCCCTAACATACCCTGTCTTCCCTAGCTTCTCTCTAGCAGAGTCTTAATTCAGAGAGAGATCCCCAGCTCTATTTTTAGTCCTCCCCTCTCATTCCTATATTGAGTTCACTTAACTTGCCTTTGTAATGGCCCATCTCATTAGACAGCTCCTCAAAACCATTTTTCATCCCAATACCTTCAAGTTATCTTCATACTCCTTACATGGTCTGTGAATCACAAATAGAGATTGGGGTTTTTTTCTTTTCCTTGTATCACAAACCATTCTGACTGCTGAAAGGGACAGTTTTAAAAGGTCCAGGGCTATATTCACATGACCAAGTAATTTGGTATAATAGAAACAGATCAGACAACTGAAGCAGCCCAGGCCTCTATGTTCCCAGCAGGTAGAGTTTACAAGTTTTATTTCAAGATAAACTCAGTCTGGAGCCTCAGACTGGATGGTGCACCATACGTGTGGCTCGGGGCTGTCCAAAGGACCAGTCATTGAGGCTGGAGTTCCGTCAGTGTCCACCTGGAGAAGAGATCCCATGCTCACCTTTCTCCAGGTGGAATGCAGTTTGTACCTACCAAAACCACCCTGTGAAATGAGCCAGTGAGTATCAAGTGTTGATGATCAGAGAATTCACTTTAAAACTGTAGTAGAGTGATAGCTTGTGGAAGCAAGGCAGCTTTACCCAATCCCACGCTGCTTCTTAGTACAGACAGAGAATATTAAATTGCCAAAATAAGTGTCTACTGAGCATATTCCAATTCTCAGAATTTAGATTAAGGTTGGATACTTGTTCTTGGCAATATTTTAAAAATACACTTAACAGTTTTGATTTTCTTGCTCCAGAGCAAGGGCAGAGTAAAAGTTGTAATTACATGAAAAATACAACCATTGAATGAAATGCTTCCAAATTCTTAACACTGTAAAACACAACTGTGCTTTAACCCTTTGTTTTCAAAATAAACAAGAGAAACACTTTAAGCCACTAACAACCAGAATAAGTGAGACAAAGAAAATTAATGACAGTATTAGATGCAATTTTAAAAAATTCCCACTAAAACCTACACAGGTACCTACAGCAAGAATGAAAAAAACCCAACCATAAATTCACTCAAAGTTATTTATGATTAGGAAAAAGGCAGGTCATGAAATGTCTTTAATTAGAAAAGAAAACAATTACTAACAAAACTGACACCAAAATGTCAGTGGGCTTTTCTTCAATTAATAGATAGTAAAACAGGATGAGGAGAAAAACTTATTTTATATTTCAGAATTTCAAATATTAAGTAAGACACTGAGTTTTACTGTACATTGTTCTTTTCTAGATCCCAGTAATTAATATATGCATGTCCAGTGCTCACAGAGTTGACAGCAGAGTGCAATAAGAATGGGCAATATCACATGAAGGAACTCATGTCATCTAAAAGAAAATTATTTAGAAACATCCTAACCATCCTAATACATTTGAAAGAAATTTATATGAAATAATGAATAAAGGAAATCATATCTCCAAACTGAGTAAATAACAATGAGATGGAATGGAAAAATAATTTAAAATTTTACATAGTTCCTGTCATGTAAAGTTTTATTTGCTATAAGTATAGGTATATATTCCAAAATAGGAAGTAGGCCTTAAGAGTAACATAGTTTACCTCATTTTCATCTACAATACCCATAATGCATTCTGAATGACAATTTATGCAGGAATAATAAAAGAATAATAAACTTTTTCTTGTATTCTCTTGCCTTCTTTGACATTTAATGTCAATCTGCAATAACAAAGCTAATAATGATCGTTGTCTTCACACACTGCTACTGAATAAAAGCTTTTCTTTGTAAATTCAAGAGTAATTTTGTTCCCACTATTTCAGTCTAATCTTTCCGGGCTAGGGTCACAGGAACTCATCGCATAAATCACTCTAAAATTCAGATCACCTTCTCTCTGCAAGAGAGGTTATGTTCTTTTGAAAATAATCATGTGTGCAACCACAACCTAAAGCAGAACAGCATGAAGCATGGAAGATTTCATCCAAAGTTCATCACGTGACATGAATGCCAGATATTTCTAGACGTTTCACATTCAAAGCTTAACATACAGCAACCTCCCCAAATTTGTAAATCATATGGTGAAACATTATAAAGAGACATCTCAAGAATTCACAGGAATTCAAATACAACAGAAAATCATACTTTAGACTAGCTCATAGTTAGGAACATATTCTTTAATCACATGGTTTCCAGGTCTGCCAAGTAATTAGGTGTATGCTGAGCTATATGCAAATATTATGTTGATTTTACTGGGACTACTTGCATTTGTAATACAAGCTGAGCCACACTGAAGGATTCTGGCATCTAGGAAGTTTCACACAAAGTATCATATCTGCAGCAGCTTTCAGGCAACCTTCTATTACTACCTCTTCCAGCTACCACAACAGCCAACTTAGTCTGATACAGCAGCTGCAGCAACAAGGTCAAATGGGAATTTCCGAGTCCAGCTTCCTCTTCACTGTCAGACACTCCTACAAACAGGGGAAGTGCTGAGGGTTACATATTAATACCACCAAGGCCTTAATGGCCACTAATTCCACATAGTCAGATTAGCTTGCTCCAGACCAGAAGATAAATCAAGAACATTTATATATGCAACCATGTAATACCATTGAGCCTGGTGTATGATACATCAGAAGCACTTTCCATTAAACGATAGAACTTACCCCTCTTCTGTACCCAGCCTTCCTTCACAATGGTAACATCGCTCATGATGACTCCACTCTGAACCCCCAACTCAAAAGAGTATTTCTTTGAGTTATCAGCTTGTCTGTTTGCCTTCTCTTCTGCAGCTCTTCACAATTTCTACTGATGAGTCAGCCTGGAAGGAAATATTAGATAAAGAATTTGAGTCTTTTCTGTTTTTCTCACTTGACAGCCAACAAAAAAGTCTTTGTTGATGTATTTCACTGCCTGAGCTCATATTAAAAATCTGCCTTTATTTTTAATTAACTGTATAACAGAATCATGTTTCTAGTCTTACAGCACATTTTCCATGAACATTGCAATACTAAAAAGCAGCAGAATGTGTTAAAATTTAAGTCATATGGCACTTTTATATATGACCCTCTCATACTAATGCTGTTAAATGAAAGGCTGCCGGTACTGCTTCACAGGTCCAACTCCAAACACAGGAGCTTTACTCATTCCAACATTTGTCAGAATCCATGCAACAGACAAGTGGTTCCTCTATTATGGCTACATACAATCATATTAAGAGTGCAAGCACACGGAATGAAAGGTTACATTCTTGCTACTTCCACTATAACTTTATTATAGCCAATACAAATCCTGAACTTAGAGGAGTTTTTCAACAACACAATCTCCAAGTACACGAACAGAAAAACAACTTCTTAGAAGTACAAATTAACCAAAACCCCACCAATGTTTAGTTTATAAAAAGGAGTGCACATTCTCTCAAAGCTTTAAGCCAGGCAGGGACAAAAGTGCTCTTTTGCCTACAAAGCTCAGCTTGCAGGGCACACAAGGGAAGTTAGTCCTGGAACAGGACATACCACTCTCAGAAGGCACAACCCTCTCTTTTGACCACCTCACTCCCAGAGTACCCAACAGTTCTGAAGAAGACAAATAGCACTACAATCAAGTAGGAATAGAAGCCAGAGGCCAGGAGATGCTTCCTTTTGCCAGCAAACTGCCTTTTGCCCTCCAACCTTCAAAATAAAGACAAGCATTCAAATAATTCTCATCCAGAAAAGCATGGGAAGACAAGAAATGGGATTTCTCTGATGGTGGAGGAACACCTTTCTACAGCTGTACACACAGGAGCACACGTGTGGTGGCACAGAACAGGAACACACACACAAGTTTAATACTATCAAATGTAGCCCATACATACTCATTTAGTAGACTAACCAACAAATATAAACATAAAAGAAGCAAATATGACTGTGCGAGAAGCAATCTGTGCAATAAATGAATGAAGAAAGGACTAGGAAATCCACTGGTTTAACACAATCAAGTACAAGTTAAGAACTGAACTATTACAGACATATAGGTTATTTCTTATTTATAATTTGAAAAATGTGTATTTGCACGACACAGCAGCTAGATGGAAGGCTACTTCTGTATGGATGCTGTAGTATGCAAAATGAAACTTGGAATGAGCATTTTTTTCAAGAGGTATGCAACTAAAATACCGTACAACCTGGTTTTACAGAAACACTCAAGTGTACCCATTTAAGTCTTGCTTTCACTGAACTATTTTTTCAAAAAACGCTCGGTATTTCAGCTGCGTAACAGTAAAAATCACAATGCTAAACTCATTAATACTGCGAAGTTTAAGTAATATTGACTACAGTGTCTCTGAGACATCCCCATGGCACTGGCAGATACGGCAGCAAGACCTGCACAGGTGATGCGCAACCTTTTGCATTGGCATCACACCCTGTTGTGCCCAGAAGGACACCAGACACCCGTGTCTATGCAACCACACCTTGCCTTAAGACTTAAATACTGTTTAAGCCTTCATAAGAGTTTAAAAAAAAATGTTACGTACAACATTTTGGAAGGAAATGACACTGTTTTACTGATGTTAATTGATCTAACTTCAGCTGTTTAGGCATTATATTAATGCAAGCCAGCACAGCAGAAATAAACAGAGCATGCATTTCCACAGCGTTCACCTTGCTAGTGTGAGAGTTAATTTCTGGGTCAGACATTATCAGAACTTTTGTTTGCATGCTTCAAACGAGATAAGCAAGTCTATCAGCTGTGCATGAAAAGAGATCTGACAGATTAAGACACGTGCCTGAAAGCAGGCTGCTGTTTTGCCGTTCTGGATCACCGCAGCACAGTATCAGCTCTTATTACAAACACATAAATCTTTACAAAGCCCAGAGGTGGGTGTCAAACAGCTGTGACCTAAGAGCAGCTGTTCTGGGAAGGAAGTGTAGGCACATCACTTTCCAGATATGCGACTTAAGTTCAGTTTTCTACAAGACTTTCATTGCATTCTTTAAGAAGCGATCACAGTCAGGTTTTTTTTCCAACTCTACAGACACAAGAAGCAATGTAATGCTCGGTATTTAGCTTAGGCTGCCACATGCCGCAATACGTTTTACCCTTTTCGCAAATTTAATGTATTTTTCAATTTTGATGTGCACTTGTGGAAAGTGCAATAATTTATTTTTACTGGTAAAGACATATCTATAAGAAATTAACTTCTGTACTAAGCACCAATAATTTTGTCTGCCCACAGGCTGATCAATCAGTCCATGATTTATGAATGAGTTTATGCTTGAAGCTCTCTATTTAACCACTGATTACAATTAAGTTAGTGTTACACAATCAAAATCTGATCTATGACCGATTTTCATGTCAGACAGTGCCCCAACAACCTCAAGTGTATGTCTGTAAGCTTGCATTCCACACATCTCATGTACTACTTTACTGAATTTTGAACAAAATCCCCAAAATACAAAAATCACCTATATGTGGTGATAGTGCAGTCAATTCTATCTCCAGTTTAGCTTCACAGCACTACCAGAAAAACCTTAGAATTATCAACTATTGTATGGTTGTATTGATTGCTCCATTAGCGGGTAATTAAAAGTCAAGCTGAATTACATAGGAAGGTGAAGGAGATAAATCAAAGCATTAAAAGACTAATGAAAATAAAGGTTATGTGTTCACACTACACTTTCAAGAAGCCATTTGTAAGCATCTGTAATATTATCCCTTATTAAATGCCTCTGAGGCTTTCTAAAAGCTGTACTCCTTTACTCTGAAAGTCACTCAGCAAAGCTCTGAAAGAGTGGAATTTTAAGAATTACTTCTTATCATGAGCAAAACTGGCCTTAATGAAAAGTAGTCACACAGAAACCTTCTTCCCTGAAGATGTAATAAAGAATTGTGTATATCTGTAAAGGAGTTGTCTGAAACACGTGGAACAAGAACTCTCACATGAAAATAACATTTCATCTATAGCTCAACTATTTCAAGAAAATGTTTATTCTGCACATCTGGCATAGAACTTAAATACTTGTTAGCAATCAACTCTGCTCTCCCAATGCACTTGAAGTTTCAGCAGCTGGTATGTAGTAATTTTTATAGTTTACCTTCCTGCTATATGGGATGAACCCAGAGAAATAGGAGAAAAATGTGTAAGAACAGAAGTTGAAGATGTTTTGCATACAGCTGCTTCCTACAGGGAAGAACTTGATTTGCTTTTATATATATTCCAGCAACTAGAGAACAGGTTGGATTGCTCCTTTTTTTACCTGCATCTTATCATTCACAACTTGGAAGATACTTTTCCAACAGTATATTGTGTGTATTCTGCAGACAGAATCAGACAGTCATGTATATGCACAATACGTAGAAGAACCCGCTGTCGGCATGCTTTACGATGCAGGTGTAAAAATTAACTCTATTACAGTCAGGGATGTGAAGAATTTAGGGACACAGCTTAGTGGGTGAACTTGGCAGTATAAGGTTAATGGTTGGTCTTGATGATCTTACAGATCTTTTCCAACCTAAATGATTCTATGTAAACACCTGCTGGGGGTTTTTTAATCTCAGAAAAAAAGCACAACTTTTCCTTTCTTTGTTTGTGAAGTTATTAAGCCACTTTTGTAGTGTGAGATAAAACAATTCAGCACACTTCTGAAGAGTTAGTATTATACTTTTAAATTCCTAACTGTAAAGGTTGCAAAGGCAACTTTCTGACAAGGCAGAGACTACTACATGCAACAGAGTTCTAGATCCCTGTACTGAGGCTCCCAGTTTTCTCGAGCCATGGTAAAAACTAGACAACACCTTCTCAGTTTTCATCTTGAACTTTAAGAATAACAGCAATACAGAGAAGAACCATCTTACTTCATGATGCTACCACATGGTAACTATAATATCAACAACTAAAATGAGCAATGGACCATTCAGTAGGAAGATGGCTTTTCCCCAGCTTCCAGTTTTAAATTAAAGGAGGTTCTCATGCCCATTACAGCAGTCAGCTACCTGCACAGACCTGGTGGATAGTGAGATGGAGAAAACCACTTCCAAGTAGAGGAACTAAAAACTGTGGTTCAGGTCTACGCTTAACCACCATGCGCAAGTGAATTATCATTAAGCTTCGTAAGAACAGACAACACTCCCATGAAATCTTCCCGTTCTCCCCATGACAAGAGACAGCTGAGTAAAGAAGATAGCACCCATAAATTCAGTGTAATTTGTATGATTCAGGTCTCTGTTGTAAAAGCTTTCAGAAACACGGGCTTCTACTTTCAACAATTTTGGAGCTGAGAAAAAACAGATACATTTACCAACTCAAGTCACCAGAGAGAATACCAACAGCACCAGTTTCCATGCTTCCAGAGATGATCCCCGTAACTGTGTACCATTAGCAACTAAGTGATTCATCCAACCTTGTGTTCTAAATATATGACTACTAGCATTTTTTCTTTTTCTAAGTAATCATTTGTTTAGTAAAATGTTTGGGGAAAAAACAGCAAATGAATCTTTCCGATTCACTTTGCCTGATTGACTGAGATTCTATGGTTCCCCATGTAAGCAGAGCCAATTCTCATCATCTCTATCTCCTTATTTTTCAGAAAAGTAACTGAAAAATTTTGTGCATGCACACACGAAACACACACCACCAAAAAGGCAGTTCTCAGTCATCCTCTAGTAACTTCCATTACACACATGTTTCTTTCCTTGCTTTGGGGGCTTTTTTTTTGTTTTTGTAGCTATTAAGAGGTTTTTTTCAAATTTGAGTTTGACTCCTCCAAAACAACTAAGCAGGCTGTAACTGTTTCCAATGCAGGTTGCAATCACAGTGCAAGGAATTAAAATAGTCAAGGCTCTAAACTAAAAACAGAGTTGTCTTTAGGAATGGAAGCTGAGATCCAGGTTTTATTTATATGAAAAACACATGCATATCCTCCTCCCCTAGCAAAGCTGTTATCTAAAAGTCTGGCTAAACAATTAGAGGATATATTGCACATCATTACAATTGAGACAGAAGACTATGTTACAGAACAGAGATTGCTACAAAACTTGCTAAACCAAATTTTGGTAACGGAAGAATCACATCAGGTAAGTGCTTTATCTAAAAAGTATGAAGTATTAATACAGACTTTTACAAACTATCTATTCTGGAATTCTGGTTATACTGACTGATTTAAATACCATCACTGCTTAGACTAAGGAAAAAGGAACCTCTAGGCAGATAGTATTTCTCCAACTTATTAGAGTTAATTAAAATTTTTTAAACCAAAAAACCAAAAAACCACACAATAACAAACACAAAAGATGAACTGATTTGACAAGACAAAGAAATAAAAAACCAGGATTATTAAAAGGAAATAAATCCTAAATTTACAAAATGGTAAACTTTATGTAAATACAATTAAGATACTTAAAGATACCTTAAGTACTTTCCAACTAGACATCTTTACAATTTATAGAAATATTAAAAAACCCAAGTTATCTCCATGATAGGCATTGCAAATACTTTTCAAACTACATTTCATACTAAAAGCCTCAACGGCTTTTAAAAAGTTAGTATTAAAAATTTACTCATAACAACTTCATTTCATAAGTTTTGATTTGGAATAATGAGGGGCATGATAGGAAAATGGCACTGCCTACACCTTGTGGTAAGGAAAAACAACATACTTTGGAAAACATAAATAGCTCTTTTTAATGCATGCTTACGTGTATGCTTAATATTTTCAGTGTTCTATTTTTGCTTTCAGTATGTCAAAAAGCTTCACATAACTAATATATGCTTAGATAAGCCTAGTTAGGAGCATGCAGGCAAACTGAAATATTAATATACAAGTTAGATGTTTTATTTAGATTCTGCAACTGAATAAGTTTATCAGGAAAGAAACCATCATTCTGTATTTCATTTCCTATTATAATGACAAAGCAAGCTATTTTAAGGGACAAAGGTATAATTAAAGTAAGGTGAACAAAGCCACCCTTGCCTTTGTTTACCAAGGTATAAAGGAAGTTTCTAAATGTAACTAGACTGTTTCTTTGGAATCCCATGTGAAACATTAACAAGCCATTGTTTTGCCTTTTGTTTATTGACAAAAATCCTTTTAGTTCCCCTGAAATCACATAAAACAATAGCTGAAAAACAGACAGAAGCAGTGATAAAACTTATTAGAGTATATTTCTGAAATTTAACCAAAGAATACATTTCAAGTAGAAAAGGTGAAGGGCGGGCTAAAATTATGTATAAAAAAAAGTTACTGAGACAATGAGTTTGGGAGAGTTTTGAGACTCAGAGGAAGTCAAATCAAGGATTAGATGAGCAGCGTATCACAACTATGATAATCTTACTTCACTCAACCCCTCAAAATACATGTAATAAATTTTATTTGACAAGGATTAATGTAGGAATACTAATTCTTGCCTTTTAGAGATAAAGCTGCTTTGCCCTTTAAAAAATCTAGTTTTTATTATGGAAGAAAAAATAAACTTAGGATCCATATTTTTAAAACAAACTAAAATTACTTTTCAACATCTAGAACACTCAGGAAAAAAAAGTAACATAATTTTCAAAAGTTCAAAGAATCTCAAAAATCCTAGTCATTCTGAGATGAGGGATTTTAAAAGATATCTTTCAAGAGATAAAAAACAAAATTTCATTAAACTCACCAATTTAATTATTTTTGTGATAGTAACTTTTCTGCAGCACAACTTCATATTGTGCATAAAACACACCACTGAATAAAACCCAGAAATATGTGAAGTGCTATGACTAACAAGAAAGTACTGAGAAAAAAAGTATTCTTAAACTATTACTATAAAAGATGAAAAAAGATCAATGACACGTCTACCAAATAACTTTCTTTTAAACTCTACACAGTAGGTTTTATTTATTATGTCTACACTAAACAAATCAAATTCTGAATTGTCTTGCAATAGGAATGAACTTTGTGATTCCTTTCCACAGAGCAATCAAACATTGCTGAACCTTCTGTCAAATCCTGACACTGCAAGATGACTAGAACATAACCAACTTCTAACTTAAGAGCTTTGGATCTTTTTGTTCACCCTCAAAAAACATTATTCTCATGAACTTGAGATTTAAATTTCCTAAGGACAGAAGGAATTCTCTACAACTAACTTACACAAAGATGCAGAGTCGACCAGGTGAAGGTCCTTGGCAAATGTTATATGAAAAGCCAATTTACATGAAACTCACATGTACAACCTTAATTCTCTGTCATAAAGTGTTTCAATACACTTAGAAAAGGATGTAATAATTTCAATAAAAGCTCATGAGGCAAGCTGCACCACTTACATATCTCAAGAAGCACACTTAATGCTTAGGGGAAAAAAAAAGTGTGTGTTGGTAGAAATTGTTTGGCAAGATTGTTGAGACTCGACTGAGAAGCACTGCATTAATTCCGTGGTATTAAACTAGCTGTACAAGAAGTTTTTGACTGTTGGGCACTGCCATCCCACACCTACAAAAAGGCAGTGGTGAGACCTTCATTGATCTAAAGCTGAAGCAGGCTCTTCATCTCTGCTCCTGCTATAGGAGGCATTCAAACAACTTTGTCACGTGGACAATGCAGGGAAGTTTGGCAAACCATGCTGTCAAGTCATTCAGACATGCACATGAAATATTGAGGTCCCAGTTGCGTTCTTAAAGGAATTCAAAAATCACTACCGTTCTTTAGCAGGATATTAGAGAGGGAAAAAAAAGAAACACGGGGCAACAATGTGTTCTTAATGCTATTTTTGATCAGTATGACTCACACTTAGTCACATAGAAATATGCAAAAAAAGAGGCTTGGTCAAGATGGGTTGAACATAAATGAATTTATTTATCCTAAACATAATAAGTATTGACACAAATAGTATCAAAAATCAAAGAAACATCTAAATTGAGCAAAAGTAAGCACCTTCACATACACAAGCCAAATGTTTACTCTCCTTGACAGCAACATTTAATGTTACCAAATTTTGGGGGATTTTACTGGAAGTATTAACGTTGCCACAGCCTCCTACTATACCTGAACAAAATCTTTAAAAAATAAAGGCAAAAATAATCTGTTTAAAATCCTTGGCATGCATCTAAACTACCTGAATTCCCATATTTAAAATTGGTCTAGAGTCATGGAACTAGGACAAAATGCCATACAATCACCTACTATACCCTTGCACTTTTTGCAGTCTTTTTATTAGTACATACTAGTGATTTGCCTAAATAAGTTTCATTTACAAATTTTTCTCTTTACATAGGTGGCCCAGAATTCTGTTCATACAATTACTCAAGATAAACATATGAACACAAATTTTAAAGATGATTTTTGATGCTAAGTAAAAAACCAGAAAGTTAACTTTCACATTCAATGTTTTGTTATTTCCTGGTAGGTTTTGGGTTGGGTTGGGATTTTGGGGGGCTTTTGGTGTTAGTTTTGGGGGGTTTTGTTGTTTCTCTGTCTTTAACAGAGTAATTTTGAAACACCTTGAATCAGCTTTTCCCGCTATTGTTTAACTCATCTGTAGAATGTAATATTTTCTATACCACACCACCTTGTTGCAAAGAAGAGTGACTCGTGCAGCACATCTACTTATCAAAGAGAAAACGTATTGGTCGACAAGCAAGTTTCTCACTGAAACCACACCTTTCCTCACAAGCAATGCAAAACTTCCTGAACTACATGCTGTGCTAGAAAGCATCCCCTACCCCTTCCATGGTATCCTTATTAGGCATATCCTAACAGAAGGAGAATCCGAGATGAGACAAATTAATCTAATATCCCAGAATAATTTGAAAGGGCATTTAAGTTGGCAATACTTTCTTATATAAGACAGTACTTAAACAAGAAGTGGCTCATAAGTTTCATACAAATACTGAAAATAAAAGCAACCTTTTAACCTTAAACAAAACTCATGGATGCACCCATTTAACTATTTTCCTCTTTTGAATTGCTACTGTAGTTCACAAGGGGAATACTGCACATTTTGAACAGAGTGTTCATTTTATTAGTTGGGAAAAAAAACTGCAGAGGACTTTTGATATATACACAACTAAAATACCTATAAAACATACAGTTGTAGTATGTTGCAGTACTTTCACAGCAAATCAATTAATTTATACATTATGCATGCCAAAATGAAAGTACAGTTCAAAGTTTTCACTCAGTATATGTCCATGTCCTTCCACTCTCCAATGTCAAATAGAATTAGTAGCATGCTAAAGCCATTAAAGATGCCAAATAATATTGGGTCTCTGTTACAGGACGGAAAGGAAGCTAAGCTACCATGTTGCCAAGTCCACATCACTTGTTGCATTAGCAGCACAAAATGAAACTGTAAGCTAACAGTTACAAGAAACTGTATCATCTTTATACTCAGAACAGAACAGAAATTTCAAATGCACTTTAACACAAACCACTCTAGTAATGGTCCATACTTCCCAAAACAATTGAGTATTTCAAAATTATTTAGCAAATAATACTTCTAGTGTATATAAATTATTATTCAAAAGGTCTCTTTAAACTGGGAAAATGTGCACCCACAAAGTGAAAGAACACACAATCAGTTGGTGTTAAACAAATTCCAAGTAGTCTGAAGGATCTGTCAGTTATTAGACAAACTTCAGATACACGCTGTTTCAAACTACAGTAGGAAGTCAAAAAACGGTTTCTGGTTAGTATCTTGCAAACAGAAGCTTGGGTTACAAACAACTGCAGAGCTCTCCTAAGTGGTTTTGAATCAAGCTTGAAAAAAACACACCATTTTCCCTTTCACAAAGCATTTGTTACAGTGTCAAAAAGTCAACATCCTCTAGTGCATATTCATGCCATCCAATCCTTATAACTGTATCTACTTCAGCTGGGGCAAAGTTGAAACTAATACCTGTCTGAATTCTCACCTACGTCCCCTAGAATGGCAGCATTTTGCTTAAAAACACATCAGCTTACCCCAAAACACAGAACAAATGAGGGAGTAAGACACTGAAATACTGCTTTCTGTGAACCTATTTATGAAACTAAGAAGACTACTGAATCCATTCAAACCTAGTTAGAGTAATACAACGTAGAATAAGCTGTCTAAAACAAAACAGTCTTGTTAATTTTATCTATGTATACACACATACCAATGCACTCACATTAGATTTTTTAAAAATGAGCTATTCAAATAATATATGCAGCCTTCTAGGAAAAAGAGACATCTTATCTTTGAAGTTTTTCTTTGGCCCTTATTTGAACTTGACTTACTGGTTGCAACCAACCAAAATACATCTACATGGACTATAATTAGTAATCCAATCCAATTAAAGATATTGGGGTCAACTTATAGGCTTCTGCTAAAAAAAAAAACAAATCAAAAAAAAAAAAACCTAACCAAACAGTCCTACAAACTTAAGTAGCAGATTTACTTTAGAAATCAAAATATGCTTCCTTCTTTACCTCATGTACACTCTTTCCATATTCCTGTGCAGAACAAGCAGACCTTGCCTATAGAGCAGCTGGCAGAAACAGATCATGCTTAAAATGTTACTTATCATAAGTTAATGCCCATGAAGCAAGGCATGCCTCATGCCTTGAGAAATAAAGACCTCCATGTGCAAAATGTGGGGAACCAGGTTTGCCTGTTAGCAAAGTTTTAGCAAGATCTAAACAAACATTAGCAGAAGAGACTGCTGTATGTTTCTTCAGTACTGAAAAAAGTTGGCAGTGCAGGCCATCAGGCACATCATAATTTTGGTAATAAAACTCTTAAACAGAGACTGGGCCACATTTTCATAAAAATTATGAGATGATGTAGATATATACAAGGAGTCAGTCAACTACTGTAGTTTTAACTACATTAAAAAAAAACAAACCCTAGAATAAAGGTCAAGACAGATTAAATTGTTTCTCCTTTTCAGGAGCAGGAAGATAAGATTTCTTTCTTTTACATTTAAATAACGTATCATGGGAGAACGTGAAAGAAACAGTCCTGGCTATTTCGTGCCTCATGGATTTCCACCCAGAAGTAAACTAAGAAGCGGTGCCCATACAGAGCAACCCCGCAGCCTATAAGCCCGGTACTGCTCGTTACATCACGATCATTTGCATTTAAACTACAATATATAGCGGTGCGATCTCGCTGCCGAGGGGCGCCGCGCTGACCCCCTGCCAGGCAGAGCCCACCGGCGCTCGCACGGCTCCGGGGGAAGGGGGGTTCCCGCACAGGCACCCCCGGGGGGGAGCGCGCGGGCACGCCCGGCGTTCCCCGCCCCGCGGCGGCACCTGCCGGACCCCGCCCGGGCAGACCCCGCCGCAGGCCCGGCCCGGTGCAGCCGCCGGTCACCTAGGG
>WBMZ01013910.1:0-131610 GCA_013400975.1 Atrichornis clamosus
TTTTCCTTTCCTTTCCTTCTTTTAATTTACCATCTTGTTGGAAAGAAATCCAAACTATTCAAGCAAATATTGTTATAATGAATGCTTGACTGGTACAGTGCCGGCTTTTTTACTAAATTATTCAGATAAAAATAAATATAGACAGTTTGAAAACAAACTAACATTATGAACTAGAGTGAATAAAGAATCAATGAAAAGCAGTGCAAATATTTGTTGGTACATTTAACTGTAAGGATTAAGTGAAAGGGAAGAGGTAATTTTATTATAAAAAAGGCAAATTAAAGTAAATATTCTTCCTTGTGTTTGCTTTACTGGTAGATCTATTGAAGCTGTTCATGCAGGGATTTTGCTAAAGATTTATTTCATATTCCTTGTGTCCATATGGTCATTTAATATGTGATCCAAATCACTGAATGTGAAGGCTGTTTTTAACTTGGGTTATTTTACTAAATAACTGCACCCTAAGATAATGCAAATGTGGTGTCACAGTGAAGGGAAATTCCTGCGTCATCTCATTGTCACTTGGATCTCTGTCCTGTTGTTCACAATGTGTGTAAAAATGGACTCGTTTTTATTGGTGATTTACTCCCAAATGCTGTCTGGGCACCAGGTGGGTCTCTAAGTCACAAGCATATGTTTCATCTGTGCAAAGGACACCAACAAATGGAATAGTCAGGCTCTGGACCCTGTATTCATGCCCCTTGCCGCACTTGCTGCCGGTCCAGTCAAGTACTGAAGGAATGTCACACATCCCCCAGGAGGTCTCTGCAGATGACGACTTTTCATGTCCACAGATGCTCTCATGCAGCTATGCTGTGGTTAGATACACACACATGGTGGCTGCCACAGCTCCCCAGGGACTACAAACATTCCCCATCACAGCTGGGCTTTAGATGTCAAGTGTGCTTCTGCATCCCCAGAGTCAATAGTCAGGGTAGACAACTTTACTGAGGGAATTCAGATGTTAATAGAGGTGTATACGTGCAGAAAACGAAAGCATTTTCATGTGGATGTGTATGTTTGATTAACTGGATGGGACCCAGTAGTTCCCGTGTAAGTCTGTGTTAGATTATCCATTTTTCAAGTCCTGAGAGTGTCAATTCAGTCAGCTGAGCAAGAATTCACAAAGAGCTCATGAGGAAAAGCTAGTTATTTTGAATTAGATGGGATGAGAAGACTGCCAGAGTAACAACAGATATGAATAAAAAGGTCCTTCTTAAAAAAGTATCCAGGACAAAGCGGTCAGTGTCAATCATACAGATCAGTTCAGGCTGGGCAAGTCAAAATATTAGGGTGGGTTTTCTTTGGTTTCATTGTGTTGTGGGGGTTTTGGGTTGTTTTTTTTTTTGTTTGTTTTGTTTTTTTTTTGGGCTTTTTTTAGAGCCATAGCTTATTTCTTGTCTTGTTCCCGTAAAATATTCCAGAGCTTTGAAATGCAAATTATTTATACCTTGTTGTCACACCCTGTAGATGTTTCTATAGCAGAAATATGGATACCCCATAGTCTTTCATTTAACAATTCTGTGATTTGTGAGCATGTATGGTAGTGCCTCACAGTGGTCATAAACTGGAATACTGCTGTGGTGTACAAACACAGGACAAATGCCTCTAGCTCCCAAGAGGCTTCCTAAACTTCCCAGTCTTTCCAGATAGGGTGCTTTCTGTAGAACCAAAAATTTCACTGCAGTTATTACTATTCTTTTATACTACCAGCACTCTGTGCACAATATGTTTCATTCCCTGAGAACAAGAAATGTATATAATTCCTATATAACTCAGTCACATAAATTTCAAAGCACACTCAGTGTTTCACTGTGCCTTATGTTTTTTATTTAAAACCCCCCACCATATTTAAAGGACTGTACTATTCTCCTTTATCTGAATTCAAAGATGCACAGCAAAGAACTATGTGCAAGAATTAGCTTTTATTTTGTTTGTGACAGATTCATTGTTTGCTTTTGCCAGGCTCCAAACCACCCACTGAACAAGATGAATATTCAGGAGTTGTCAGCAGCTGCAGCCTGCTTGATGTTCTCAAGAATTCTATAATATACAATGACAATGAATTCACGTTTGTATGCAGGGGTTGTGCATGAGCTGTTCCCTGATATGATTATTTTGAAACTTTTTGAAAAAGTGTAAGAAATATTCATGCTACCCCAAAACCTCATCATCCCCAAAACCCTTGGAAAAGCCCATACATAAGTTAAAGATCTTTCTGTTCAGACATAAATATCTGCTGCCTTATAGACAGATTTAGGCACTTGAATAACTATAATCTTATAGGCAGCCACAGTGAACTCAGCAGGGTACATGAATTAAGTTTCTTGGGTGTGATTTCAGAACAGAATACCAGCCCTCAGTGGCTAAGTATGTGGTTTTGGAAGTGACAGTTTGTGATTGTCCAGAGGAAGAGGTTACAGAATAAGCATAGAATTCTGGATCTATCTCTGAATGCTTCAGATTTTTGATGGTATTTGTGAGTGCCATTTATTATCTTCATGAGGATTCTGGAGACATAAGGTACACATGGGTGTGATGGTTGTGTCACAGTCAGGATGGCACTGGTGACTGTAGTGAGTAATGAGGTCTATGGGATTTGTGCTAACAGAGAGCCATAGCAGCAACATGGACTTTTGAGCATGGCTGGGAAAAAATCTCCAATTAGGTGTGGTTTGATTCATGGGAAGACACTGCTTGGTGTGCTCAAGAATGCTGTAAGTCCTGAGGTATCCCAGGCATACTGCTACAGGAAGAAAACCAATTGCTTTCCAGGCTAAAATGTAGTCAATTATGTTCAGTGAGACTCCTAAATAGTATTAGTGCTTACTGTAAGAACAGCTTGGATTTTCACAAGTGGTGATTGAAATTTTCTTTTAAGAGGCTGTTGTTTAAAAAGGCTCTTGTTTAATGCATACATGGATAAGAATCTGCCTTGACTGTAGAATTTTTCAATGTGAATATACCTTGTTTGCCCATATGTACTCCTCTGTAGAGCATCACTATCCTTTAAATGGTCAGACTTAAAGTACATTCTTACTCTTTGAAATAAAATAGTTAAGTTTGGAGAAGTTTATATGTGGTTTATATTTCAGAACACTTTCTGTTATTTATAATATAATTCTGGGTTTGGTTACGCCTAACTTCCTGAAACACAAATATTTGGGACCTTATACTTTTCATTCTTGGTATGAATGTATTTTAAAGTTTGTTTACAACTTGGGTAACCTTTTGAGGAGTTTGAAATTACAGAACAGTATCTATTTTTAAGAATGCTCTAATCTCATTTTCACACTAAACAAAAATTCGTGCAAACAGAGGCATTGCCAATAACCAGCAAGGATTTTTCAAAATCAGGATACAACGTAGAAGCCAATTGTAGGAGGCATGTTTCCTTCCTGAGTAGCCTTATTAATTTAGATCTCATAAGTCTCATCTTAAAGTCTTCCCTTACAAGATCTACCTCCCCACATACTGTAACATGGGATCCTTGTATTTAGTTGGTTTTCAAATAAAGTTAATATAAAACCACAGCAAAACAAAAGATAAAGAGGTAAAGACCTAGTTGTATACTCATGAGTATGTATGACCATATGTGTATGTTTTTTGCCTCTCTGATGCATGATATATGTGTATATCTATCTTTATATGTATTTTTATGTGCTTGTGTGTGTTTGTGTATATATATATATGTATATATACATATATTTATATATATATTGGTAGCAGGGAAAGAGAGAAAAAGGGGAATTCCAATTTCATTAACTTTTATGAAATAAGCAGCACAAGTAAACGCTAGTGTAAAACAAGAAGACAGTTGGAATTTAGTTTCTTACTTGTATAACCTCAGCCAGCTTTCTCTTTCTGCTCTTCCTTTTGTAATTCAATTATTCCTTGTTCATAAGGGTTTGGGCCTCTCCAAAGCATTTCCAACTGCCCTTTAAGCTGTGAAATATGAAGGTAAAGACCACCTGGAAGTGCAAAGACCACCTCCCACTTTGATTTTACAAAATTGTAGTAGCATCTTTGCTAGGTTTGCCTCTGTAGACTAATTCCATTTCTCTACTGTTGAGCTTTCACTCACCTCATACCGCAGCTCTTAGGGTTTTAATAAATTTAAAAGATGTTTCATTATAGCAAAAATTGATTCTAAGTTCCAAAAAGCTATAAACCCTTGGAGAAGAGAAGGTGAAGTAAAAAGAAAGAAATACAGAACAATAAAACTATATGGTGTTCGCAAACAAAGCAGAAAAAATTTTAAGCAATGCATGTTTCTAATGGAAGTTAATGACCCAGAACCAGCTCTGATCTTCCTCTCAAATTGCTTACTCTTCTTTCATCCAAATAATACCTGACAGTATTCTGCTATTTCTTTTCCTTCGTATCAGTCATATTGAAGCACTTTGTCACCTGTGTATTAGTTTGCATGGAGAATGGATCTAGTTCAGCTTAAACCACGACAGCATTTAACAAACTGGAAAAGTGAAAATGTTTAATTTTGATTCAAGCCATTTTTTTGAAGGGAACTGGGCAGAGGCAAATGAAACACTTTTAATTGTAATTTTCACGGTTCATTTACATGACAAGTCATCTCTTTTTTCTAGCAAAAAGCTGAAAGATTCTTTTCAGAGAAAGACCTTTTCTGTTGGATAACCTCAGGAGGCCTCTGAGTTTCCTGCTTGCCTCAGAATCTAGTCAGGCCAAAGGCTGTCCAGTGTTTGTGGTTCTACGGCAGTTTAGCAGGAATCTAAAAATAACTTATCTGGAATCTGAACTGTATTTCTTAGAACTGCTGCAAGCCTGAGGTCTTTTGAAGGACCTTCAGATCTGTTTTATTTGAAAAGTTCAAGGCATCTGCAGTCATACTTACTTCTCCTGTATATCTCCTCTCCTCAAGACTTGACTTCAGTAATGATGGTGCCAGAAGACAGCATCAGCTAATGTTTGTTTTAAAAATACAGGTTTAATCCCTTTCTTGACAATTCCCTGTTTAATTTTCTAGTTATACTCTGAGCTTTTTATGCCAAAGAGTCTTCATTTTATTTTGATGTCAGACTTTGTGGGTGTTACCAGAAATCCTTGTTAAACATGTCTATTTTATAGCTCGCTTTTCTTAATATTAAAGACTGCTTTTCGTAATAGGTGTTCTTCTATAATGCAGTGAAAGTGTTTTGTGTCTCAACCTCATAGGAACTATACATAGAGCAATTCATATCAGAGTCCATTTCTTAAAAATTACATTACCCTCACAGGGAATGGGCTAGCAGTAAAAGAGGCGAAATAAACATTGCTACTACTGTTCATTTATAGACAGAGACTCATATGTGGCTCCATAGCATATTGGCATAGATTTATAATTTCCTTTACTATAACATTCTCTATCTACTTTTTCATAGGCATCTGAACATAGTACCCTTGTGCACTATGTTCATTACCCAGAGTGGGGAACAAAAAAGAAAAACTGGCTTTATAAATATTCAATAAGCTGGATATTGATCTCCTATGGACCATCTAGAGAATGAGTGATTTTGTTTTTCTCTGTTGTGGATTTCTTTTGACTCCCTTGGTAAAACTAAAAATTTGCCACCTGAATTATACCTATTTGTGATACAGCATATGTGACAACTAAAAAATTATTTTCACTGTAGTCCTATCAAGTCATTCAGGAAATTTACTCACAGTCTGCCATCTACTAGTAAGATGATGTCAAAATGTATGTGATCTTTGATACGCAAATATTATGTTTTGGGGCCAGAGTGTGCTGTAAATAGCGTAACTTGCACACATTAACACGAGTATAGGAGAATCTAGATTACTATTTCAACATTAAATGTTGTCACCTTCTATTTCCTTATTTTTTCCACATCTTTATATGCACCACCTTGTTGTGTCAGTAGAAAAGCCAGAGGAAAATATTTTGTCTGCATCTGCAAATCTGTTTGTTCTTCATTGAAAAAGATGCATTCTTTCATTAGTGGAGAAAGGATTTAAATTCTCCATCTCTCCTTTCTAAGATGGCTTAACATGCTTAGGTAAGCTAAAGGAGATCTCATGATCCTCTTCAGAGATGTGTTTAGTTTAGTTTGAACTTACATGTTTTTCTATTTTATGTTTCAAGAGTTTCTTTTGAATACATTGGCCATAAGACATGTGTTGCTTTTTGCAAGTCAAATGTCTTCAACTTGTAGGTGAAGAGGTTCTTTTGAACTAGTGCTGTAATCCAGTTCAGTGTTTTTTCTTCTTTACAAAACCTCTAGTTTATATTCAGAAAAAATAATAAAAATGCATTTGCAGAAGGCTCAAATTTAACCTTTCCTTATATCTGTATAACAATGTATTCATTAACTTCTCTGGAAAATGTCACTTGCTGCTTTGAAATGTTTCTTACTCCGTTCAAAACAGAGTGGCTTTTCTGTTGTTTCCCGCTTTATATGGTCTTGCACAAGCAAGGTTTGTAACCTATTTGTTTCTGTAATTAAGGCTCAGTAGCAAACTCCTCATCCATACCAGGCCTTCAGTCTCTGTCCCTCCCTTTCAGTTCTTTCTTGGAAAGGTTCATATAAGATCTGGTATGACAGTTATTGCCAGAATTTAAACTCTTACCAACATTGTTTTGGAGATCATAAAACATGTGAAGTTTCTCACTGTGTGAATGCCAATAAATCATTAGATAAGAGAAATAGGCAGGTAGTCATAAATAAATTACTAGCAGAATCAAAAATCAAGGAAATTGAAAAAAACCCCAGTCCATAGTATAAATATTTTTCAAAATTAAAAATATGCTGGTATGTTTAAATTACCTTCTTGATTGGGTTTGCATGGCCAGGTTTTGGTACCTGTTACTTGCTGTAAAATCTTGACTCAAAATAACCTTATAAAGCTAAAGCTGGAAAACATATACAAACTATCCTTATGAATGTATGCACTATATTTTTGAAATTCCAGCATTTAAAAGTAATATACCTATTACTCTAATTTGGTAATTACAGTTTTACACTTCAAAAATGCATGTGTTAAAAGGAATCTAGACAGTGTACTTACCATTATACTGTTCTGTCTGAGGAATCTAAAGAAATCTCTGTCATTCTGTGTTCTTTTGCATGTCAAAATGAAAGTTGCTCTTTAGATGAAATTATGTACCCTTCACTACTGTTATATCTGGTCTCTTCATTAGGGAATTCAAGCGATGAAAGTTTAGCTCCTGCTGCATGCCATACAGAAGTAAAATCTGTAGACACATGCTTCCTGTCCATGTCTATTTTTCCCTTTCCTCTTTTCTTGAAATATAAAACATAACTTGTAACATTTAGTGAACTGTTGCACTAAGCAATTTTGCCTTTTGGGGGAGAGAAATTGATTTTCCTTATCTTCATATGTGAACACTCTGTGTGTATCCCTTTTTCCTCTCCACAGTAGGTGTTCAGTGAAACCAGCAGTGCAGGATAAGATGGTACTACCTTTAGGGCATGAGAAGGAGCAAATTAAGGTTAAGGTAGTTTTCCCTTGTTTTGGAAGAGGAGAGCCTGAATCAACCACCAATCATGAAAAAAGGGACAACAAGTATACTGTTCAGATGGAAATGTGTATAGAAATACAGAAAATTAGGGTGGAAAAAAAGTCTTTTAATGAAAGAATAAAACTCAGCTAAACATGAAGTTTGCTTATTTAGCTGAGCTGGATTATGGTGATGGTAAGCTTATTCATTTTTTCTGAGTCCCCTTAGGCACCCATTAGTGAAGGTAAACTTTTTCTGTGTGGACAAAACCTTGACAAAACTTCCACAATACTTCTGTCTTACTACTCTGAATAGTTGAAAGGGACTGTAATTGAACATGGACCTTTTCTTGGCCTTCTTCCACTGCCTAGCTTTTACCCATCATATCTGCCAGCTCCAATTTTAAATGTAGCACAGCATGGTAGCATGGTATAGCACAGAATCATGAGTAATGAATACATCCAGGAAATACAATTATCCTGCTCCTAGCTGCAGTTTACAGTTAGGCACTCTTTGCAGTGAAATGAAGAAATTTGGACTTTAGGTAATTTTCCACAGTGTCAATATTGAAATTCTCCTAGATTCAATATAGGGAAGAATTCCACTCACTGTTTTGCTATATAATTTGTTATATGCAAAAGAGAGAGAGTTAACTTAAAGAAAGCTGTTTTCTTGATGACCTTTATACATGATACCAGGAAATCAGACAGTTCCAAAGTTTCTACCAAATGGCTATGACAAAACAGCCCAAGCAAATGGATAGAACAGGACTATGCAGAGTAAAATTTCAAGGAAGACTTACAATTTACAGGTGACGGTTGCAGTGCTCAGTATATAGTAAACAACAGTGCAGTGAAATGCTTGAGATGGAAAGAAGTCGTATCCAATGCATATGAAATATGATCATCATCAATGCAGAAGGAACTCAAACAGATGTTAAGAGAAGTGAGAATCATACTTTGTAACAAATAGCTGCGAAGAAAATGACTCATGTACCAGATAATGGAAATAACAATTACCGTATAGCGTACAACAATAAGGGAATGAGTCATAAACCATTTGAATCAGAGGGGAGAAACATAACTGACAGTTTTGTGGTGAGGAGAAGTGCAATGACTGATATTTCTGAAAAGCAAAAAAACCCCCTGAGTTGTGAAAAACAATTCTCTTGAAAGAGGAAAAAAATCTGACATTTGTTGTATGGTTCCAAGTGCTGCCTCTGTCATTATATGTTAATGGTTGCATGTGACATTTGCATTTTTTCACTACTGACCACAAAGTGGAAAGGTGATTCTTCATTTATGCTGTATAACTCATGAGCAAGATCACTGAAATGCCGTTGCAGTGACTACATTACTATCTCAAAGAATAGACAAGACACATTTGACTGGACTTGGCTTAACTCAGTGGAGCTTGGAAAACTGAATTGCTGTGTGAGCCCTAAGTCCTCTTTCTAGTTTCTTCACTCCAAGGCCAAAGCTGGTTGTGAAGTGAGCAACATATGGCAGAAGGCAAGCACAGATTCTGTGCCCTGTTTCAGAATACTACGTGGTGCTGGTTGATCCTCAAGCATGACACAACTCCCCTTTAACTTGACTCTCAGGTTTCTGTACACAAAAACAAACATGAAATAATGGCTGTTTGGCATCCCTTTCCACTATATAAGACCCATTAAAATTTGGCAGAATTGGCAGAGAAGTAGTTCTTGTGGCAAACTTACTGACTTTCCTCATGTCTCCAACTACATAGCATTTGAAATATATGGTGCTAAGCAATTTAAGTTAGTTTAGGTTTGAACTTTAATGATATAAAGTGTCTAAAGAACTCACAACAGAGTGATTTCTCGGAGTGAGTTAGCACTCTCCTCATGCATTCAGATAGCAGTGACTTAAAGTCGTGTTTACACAGAGAGCTTGGGTTAACTTAAAACGATCCTCAAAACTTCACTTACTGTTACATGGCTGAAAAACAGCAGGTTGACTTCCAGCTCAGCCTATTTCTGAACCCTTTGCTTCCAGATAAGAGATCAAGGTATTTCCATCATATTTTGTCCTGGTTTTGGCCAGGACAGAGTTTTTCTTCTTAGTAGCTGGTACAGGGCTGTGTTTGGGATTTAATATGAAGACTATATTGATAGTACACAGATGTTCTGGCTGCTGCTGGGTAGTGCTTACACTAAGTCAAGGACTTTTCAGTGTCTCATGCTCTGCTAGTGAGGAGCTGCACAAAAAGATGGGAGGCAGCATGGCCAGGACAGGTGACCGAAACTGGTCCAAAGGGTATTCCACATCACAGTATGCCACACCCAGTGTATAAACTGGGGGACTTACCTGGAAGTGGGACCTATCACAATTCTAGAACAGACTTGGTATTGATCAGTGGGTGGTGAGCAACTTGTTTTTCTTTGGTCTGTTACTCTCTCCCCCTCTCCTTATTACTAAAATCATTATTATATTTTGTTTCAGTTTTTAAATTTTTCTAATCTCATCCCACGAGATTTGCCTTTTCTTTCTGATTCTCCTTCCCACCAGGGGAGAGTGAGCCAGTGTCTGCATGATATTTAGTTGCCAGCTGGGCTTAAACCACATCAGCTTTTCTCTTTTGTCTCCAAGTCCAAGTGGCCTTGGCATCCAGTCTCTTTGTACTCAAGTTTCTATCTGTGCTGCTTCGATGACACAGAGAGAATCAGGATGTCTGCAGACCAGGTCCTGAAAAATAGCATCACATTGCTTAAAACAAGGAGACCTGGAAAACTCTACACTTACAGCAAAAAGAAGGGGAATGTGGGAAGTCTGCAATATGGACTAAGGTACAAATGAGGAAACAGTAACTTACTTGACTCTGGTAAACTTTGATGAGTTTTAATTTTAAAAACCCAAAATCTCTCTTTTTCCTTATGTTCAGAAAATTGTTTTGTAATTATTTTCCTGTAAGACATACCAGTTTAGAAACAATTCTCCAGCTTTTTTCACTTATACTTTTTGTATTTATACCAAATTTCTGGTTTAAGTCTTTTAATAAAAAATGCTTGGACTTTGTCCAAATCCTATTTCCAGACAAGACTAATCATATTAGCCAGAAGTATTGAAATAGAAGCTGTGAAATGCAGTTCTGAAAGTCTTTCATCCAATGACTAGACCTGAAAGACTTCCTTTGGAACCCTTCAATCCTCTCAAAAGATATTCTGATTCTATTCTCTGAAATTCCATTACACTCAGAAGAATTTGTGTGTGTGTGTGTGTGTGTAAAATGAAAGTAATATGAGTTTTGTTACATGCAACCTCAGAAATTGGACAAATTTCTTCTAACTTACTGTAAAATTCTGGAATGCCTATTTTTCTTTCAGCAGCAATTTTCTTTGTGTGAACATCCACAGCACCTGAAGATGATTGAACTTGCTTTTTACCTGCTTCTTTATTATAAAACATTATCATCACCCCAGGATTATCAAGAAGAGAGGAAATGCTTCAGAACTAAACTGGTAATTGATATATTGTAATTTTTTCTCTGTTGATATTTTCTGGCTTTCTGGTTGATTCCTGCTGTGCTTATATTATTTTACGGAATCAAACCAGATGAAGTTAATGCAAATCAGTTTTTTATTGCAATAGGAAAGAAAAACTGTATGAAACTGGGGAAAATAGAGCATATCATTTTTAATTTCACAAAGCATCATGTGCAATTCAGGTAAAGTTAAGAGAAACTTTTTTAAGACAAAGCTAATGCAAGAGAACATAATGCAATTTTCTTTGTTAGTTTTGGCAAAGCAGTAGATAAGCATTATTAAACATGATGATGACTTTTTTATCCCCCAAAATAAAGTACAAAAAATTGGTTTATTTAGTTAAGGAAAATAATACAGCATCTAAAGTAAAATTAAGGAAAAGAATAGTCACCTAAGAAAAATATTCCTCTTTCCTAACTATAGATCTCATATAAATTTTGAAACAATGTGTATTCACCTTTGGTATTTGTCATTATAAATTACACTGTGTAGGTTATATTACACTGCCCGTAAAAGCCAGGATGTAAAATCTGTTGGAAATACATGTGTTGGGCTGAAGACTCAAGAAAGATCTTTGATAGCTGAGTGTTCATTTTTTTCAGGACCACATATCAAAACATTGAGGTCCAAGCTGAAAAACATACCAACCAAACAGAAGACATTAATGAAGTTTGGTATTACAGGAGAGGGAAGGTGACATGGAAAAGTCTGATTGCCAACATGGGTTTCAGGGGTCATACTTACTATAGGAAATAGAAAAAAACTCTATGAAGTTCTCGGTTTCTGCAGCCTACTTCAAAGGATTTTACTAGGAAAGATCAGCAGTTTCTTTTAGTCACTCCTATGGCACAGTCCAGAATTACAGAAATGTGTCTCATGGGGAAAACAGGGACAGCAGATCTATAAATGTTATCCCATATAATCTTCCCCCTCATCACGTGCATATCAGCTGAGCATTTTGAGAGCATGAGAACATACTACTAATACTATAATGCATTTCTCTCTTCAAATATAAAAAGGAAGCTCAAGAAGAAAAGCAAGGTCTCAAAACTCTAAAAGAAACCTAAAGACAAGGTAGAATGTTAGGCCACTGTGGCTTTGTTGACAATGAACTCTTGCAAAACTCCACACAGATTTCACAATTCTTTATAATGTTAGGATTTTGAACAGAAAAACGATTTTTCCGTACTTGTCATTTAGTCAGTGTGCTGTGAATGACACCAAATTGCATGGAACTGCAAAGACAATGGAGTTAATGGAGGAAGCACAGCTGAATTAATAAAGAATGCAAGTACAAGTGGGAGGTAGTTTCTAGGCACAGTAGGAAGTCTGAGACACATCTTGTTTTTCCTAATTGGATGAAAAATAGATCACTCGTGCATGCTCCATGCTGGTTTTCAAAACACTTGTACTGAAGCCCAATTTACCTTTATGGACTAATCAGGAGAAAAGAGTTTGCAAAAAGCTCCCTTAAAAATGCAACTCAGAGAGAGAAAACAAGATCCACAGTGTGTGTAAAAAAAACCTCCCACTACAGGCCATGGAACTCTGCTAGGGAATCTGACTGATAAAATTAGCTCTCATTTCTGGCTGTTCTAACTGACAGCTTTCTTCTCTAAGCTAGAGAATTTCCTTACAAGATTTGGGGACACTCAAGGCCCGACTGGTTGGGGCTTTAAGCAACCTGTTCTAGTGGAAGGTGTTCCCTTGGCAGGGAATTGGAAGAAGATGATCTTTAAGGTCCCTTTCAACCCAAACCATTCTGTGATTCTTTGACCCTCTTGATAGGTTGAACTTTATTGATTTTAGCACTTAGGATGGGCTCAGTGAAAGGTTGCATGAAATGCTTGAATGCCTTTGGAGAAAGTTTAGGATTTATTTTTATAGGCACTTTAGGAAATACAGAATGATCTAGCTGCAAATTTTACCTGAAATTTCTTGCAGGAATAAAAAGGCTTCTTATGTTTTCTTCATGCCTTTTCCATTCGTACAGAAGGAGTAAAAGAAATTAATTAAGGCTATAACTGATCTAAACTGCTAATGTCATCTCATGCCACCAGATTGGTCACTACTGCTCTTGGTCTCAGAACATGGAGATAATGACTGAGTTACCTCAGGGAAAATGATCCTGCTCAGGTTAAATGTTTAGCTCAAAAGGGAGACAGCAGGCTTTCTTGAGGAGGAGGAAGAAAGGAAGGCTCTTTCTTAGGACAGAAAACATGGAAACAGTGGTGGTGATTTTATAGCTGCTTTTTGCTGAGGAAGCCTACAAAAGAAGGCTTTTGAGCAGTTGGAGGGAAGGAGCACCTTAACAAAGTTTCTACAACAGTCCTTGTTCTTGCAGATTGTCTCCAGGAGCTCATGATGAAAGCCAAGTGGACTTTGACCCACAGTGGGCTCTGGTCTTTTGTATTTTAGTCCTCATTTGCTAAAGCAGTGACTGTGGAGTCTGTTCCATTATCTGGCCTTGAGCAGCAGCCTGGGGTACCAGGAAAGCATCCTCCATGCTCCCACTACCACCTTGTCTTGGTACTGCCTTCCAGGTAAGAAATCCCCAAAACTGTTCAGATTAATTGTCTCTGCTCAGATTCCCTTTGAGGCTTGGCAAACGTAGGTAAGATTGCTTACCAGGAGGGAAAAAAGGTATGAATGCAACTTTTTAATATTTTTCCAACAGATGTCAATATTTGGACAGCTAGTGAATGAGGAAGAAGTGCCTCAATATCATTATTTAGTTTTGCAATAAAATATCAAAACGTAAATTAGACTTTTGTTAACCTGGGAGTAGTGCAGGAACGAGAAGCCAGGGAAATAGGATTTTGGTTTGGTTTTTTTACCTAAATTTTAAAATGATATATATTAATGAACGTTCTACTGAACCCAAATGTGTTCCTCGATGTCGGCAAGACTAATTCAGACTGACCTGGTGAGTTTCCCCTAACTGGTTTCCACTTAGCTCCTGAATCCGGATCCATGCCACCATTCTTGTTCCTCTGCTGGGTCTGCCCTAGAGCACAGAGCACATGGCTGAAATGACCAGTGTATGGGGCTGGTGGTGGCAAGAATTCAATAGTGATTAAATGGAAAAGTCTTGTAAAGTCTTTCCCTTCTGTCACTGTTACGAGTTTTCATGAATGCCTCTGCAAATGGTTCCTTTGATCCCCCCCCTTGAGGGAATTTGGAATGAAAATCACGTTTTTCACAAAAAAAAAAAAAAAAAAAAAAAAAAAGGAAAAAAGTATTAGATTTCTGGGTTTGATTTTAAATCAAGGTAAGTTTCTATACCAATGTTGATGTTAAAAACACCATCCTTACAATGAAGTGATTCCTTACAGTGATTCCTTACAATGAAGATTTAAGGAGGGATAAGTCAGTGAGAAATTCTACCCAATACATTCAAGATTATAAGCCATGGCCAACTCTCTACTTGAAAACAGACTTGACATCTTCAAATCTATATAAAGTATGGAAAGAAAACATTCCAAAATTACATTAGTTTCTGTCTCATGAAAAATAGGAGAATTTGGTCATAAATCTTCAATCAAAAAGAATTCTCAACAGAAAATATGTTTTCTGTAGAACTGGCAATACTTTGATTTTATCTACCTTTTATAGTCTTATCCATTTTTTTTTCATTAAAAATCTATTCTTAATGTAGAAAACACTGAAAAGTCTTGGTAAAAACCTAAGCAAAGCAATGGGAAGGATTTATTTTTAATTCATTTTGTAAAATCATGATTGGTGATTGGAAAAGGCACATTAAGAAGCAATTACACAGTGTTATGCAAAAATTCATTCCATGTCACTCTTGCTGATGTTGCTAACAGAAATGCTTGGCTGTGCATACAAATTCTCTGCTTGGTTAGTCATGCCTGAACCTGAAAATCAGAGCTCAGGGACAAATATCTGTGAAAGCAACCTTTACAAATAACTGTATTTAGATTGATATCCAAAATTCTGTGGAATTCTTTTAGAATTTCATTCTTCTATTATCTTATTATGTAATAATCTGTAAAGACACTTTAGAAAGAAAAAGGGGGGCGGGGTATTTGTTTGTGAAATTCCAAACAAAGAAGTTGCAAATTTGACTTTTAAAAGAAATTGTACAGAAAAGTATTTCCCTGAAATATTGAATTTAAACAATTGTCAGTTTCTGATGAACCAAAAAAAAAAGTTTGTGTGCATAATATCTGGCTAGCTATAAAGAATGCAACTAGTATTATTAATAGTAGTGTCTGTGTGTGAGCTTGTGTGTGTATGTGCAAAGCAATTGATGCACTTCTAAAATCAATGAAAAAGATTACACTCAGTATGCAAAGCACAGCCTATATTCAAGACAGCTTTCAAAATAATAAACCATCCCCTGAAGCAGGAGGGAATGATCATATTTGTCTGACTCTGAGTATTGTATTAATCATAAGCTGTAACTGCAGCCACCACAGCCGTGTTGCTCCCTGATGACTATGCTGTCTAGCTCCACTAGACTCCATCAGTTATCAAGAAGTTGCAGGCTTTGTGAGAAAGGCCAGCTGTTGTGAATGTAACCCTGCTGTGGAAAGCTGAATTCTCTGTGAAACAAACCTGTCCTTTTACTTTTTTGAGATTAGCTTTCAGTGACTTTTTTGTATGGTAAGAAATGGGTTACACAGGAACATCAGCCATTTCTGCAGTCTACACTGGGATGGGGGTGTGGTGCACAGCCAGCCAGAGAAGGGAACTGCAGCACCTTCTGATGCATTTTCTGACTTGGGACTATCAACAGGTTGTGATGCTTTTAGTGAGATGTACCACAAAGAGAATTTGCTAGTGAGGTAGGAATGGCCAACAGCATATTGATTTAATTAATTATCCTAAAGCAGTCTGTACTATGGCATCTGCAATGAAAATATGGCAGCCTTAGGTCTTTAATGCTCATATTTTTGCATTGTAAAATAGTGATCTTTCAGGAGCTACACAGGCAATTTTCTACCTTGACAGAGACACAAACTTCCATGTTGACTGTCTTTTCTGGCCATACACCTCCTGTCTGCAGTGGGACTCTCACACAGAGAATAAAATTCTTAAGAATCCGATTGCAAAAACTCATTTCTCCTTAGAGCAAATGAAAGATAATGGAATGCTGCAAAATTATTTCTTATTTTTTTTGCATTCTTTGGTCAGATTCCCAGCTGAATTCTGCTTCTCTTTCTGCTAATTTGAGCAGAAGAAATAATATGAGACATAATCAAAGAAAGTATATTTCATTAATTAACAGATTCATCCATGAAATAAGAGGAATTTCTTTTTGCAGCTATTTCTGTCCAAACTATTGAGCTTTTATGCTCCAAAAGGATGATATGGCTATCTTCTTTTGTTACATATCAGACCAGCATCTAACTTGCTTTTGTTTGCTGGTTTACATTTAGATTGTCACAATGTTACATTACAATTTGTTGATCCTTCTTTAAGGATATCTAGAATGTCATTTATGTGTTAAACAAACTAGAGTTATAATTTTTTCAAATTCTTCTTTCCATTGAAATAATAAACTGAGTGTTGCCAAGTTGCTTGACAAAGGGAATTAAATTTATCAAAGCCCAAACTAAGTCTTTTAATTGTTGGAACCTCTGTTCACCTATATGTACAAATAACAGTTTAGAAGTACTTTTCTATTTTCAAGTAAGATGTTTTCAAACATGAAGAGCCTGGCTATTTCTTCTGGCAGGGAGTCAAACTTTTTCAAAGGCATGAAATCAAAACACTCAGATGCATCTGAATTTCTCTTCTGCCACAATTTTGGCAAAAATTAACATTCAAAACTATGTTAGAATTCAGTATTTCACTTGTTGCTTATGTGTCCAACATTTCTCCGACAGATATTCTCTCAAAGCTTTTTCAGAGTTTTCTGACTTGCTTGGTTTCAGAGAAGTCTTAATAATGCAGTGTGAGCTATTTCTTACATCTTCCATTGCTTTTTTTATCTCCTGTACAAAAAGATCAGAGGTAAGACACACCAGACAGTATTGTGAAAGGAAAATTTATTTGTATTCAAATGTTTCTATAAATATAAAGCTATGGAATTATATCAAGTAAATTAAGTACCAAGCATAAATATTCTATTAACATCTCTTCCATGAGTATATAGGATAGGAAAACAAATATTTCAGAACTCTGGATTTCCTATGGATGTAGGTGTTTGGAATACCCTATCAGTCCAAATGCAGGTGAGAAGAGTCAGCTTGCCTGAATCTCACTTAAGAGGTCATCACCTCTTTATCTTGTCCTTGAAAGGAGTTGAGGTGTTTACTTTGCAAAATTTATTCTCTCTCCCACTTGGATGGAATCCAAAAGATGAGTGAATCAACAGCAAAAAATGTCAGCATCAATCTCAGGTATATCTCAAAGTGTCTTATTTCTACCTGAAATTATTCTGGTATGTTTGTTGACATCTTTCTGATTAATATGTGCATAATTTAAAAGCCTGAAATAACTAGAAAAATATTTCAGCACTTTAATTGCCAAAGTAGTGATGAGTCATAGTAGCGAGTATTGATAAAATAGTGAAAACTTATACACAGATTTAGTCTCAGACACTTTGAAAACTGTAGGTGAAAATCTTCTGGGATCTCAGTACTCCACTGATAGATTAGAAATTAGATCAGGGTGAGATTGGAGTGGGACACGAAGGGCCTATGGAGAGGAGAGGGCTCCATCATGCTTGCGATTGCCAGAGAAGGTTAGGAAGAAGTACGGGCTGAAATGTTGGTCCTTTCCCTGAACAGAGGGTAACAACCTCTGGTGACAGCCTTACTGCTGGATCTCTTGGACTTCCTCTCCTCTTCTCAGCAGTTTGGTGCTTTCTCCCTTAACCCTGCCATGTCTGTACACCCACCACCTTTGCAAGAGTGTTCTGAGTTTCTTTTTTTTTTAAACTGAGTATTTTTGTTACCTTCAAGGGCTAGTGGGAAAGAACATTCAGTGATATCTATGAGGCTGTAAGATGACATGAAAATTAACACAATAAAGAATCTTCTCTTTAATAGGTATGCACATAACTCAAAATTAGTGTCAGAGGACAGCATATGTCTGGGGATATCTATACACTCAGAAAATAGGAAATATTGATGTTTTCTCTAGAAATTACTGACACTTGCCTTGTGATAAGGTACAGCTTTTTAATTGTTTGATAAAGACCACATTTTCAGTGCTGCTTCACAATGTTCATGCTGTCATGCAGAAAAACTTGAAATCCAAATAGAGTATTTCAATGTTGAATCCTTATTCATGTTTGGACACAAGGTTTTTTTTTTTTCTTTTACAAACACATACTACATTAGTGACTTCTAGGATTCATTTTTCTTTCATACTGTTTTATGAATCTATTCTGAAAGCTTAAAAATGGCACATTATTTCAAATAATGGAGTTTGAAGTGTCATCATTTGAGATAGCTCTTGTCCCACAAAGCTTGGTGTTCACAGAGCAGATCCTCCTCTGTTACAAACTGGCACTTTTGTTCAGACTTTGCCCTTTAGGTGATCCTGAAAGAGCAGTCACCCGCTGCTTAAGCAATCACATAAATAAATATGTATGCTAGTTATCCAGACACTTCAAGGAAAGGGAGTGAAATTATTGCTAGAATACTGGGCCGTGAATTTCTGTTTCCAGTTAACCCCCTCCCCTGCCCCCCAAAGCAACCAAACAACCAAATAACCCCCTCTCCAAACAAACAAACAAAACAACCCACAGCAAACCCCCACCCCTTTCCTGTGATGCTCACATCTCTGCATGAAGGACTTTTAAACCCACAGATTTCCTTTCCTGGAAAAGAAAAAACTATTTTATTTTATTGTGCTCCTATATTGTTTCAGTTCCTACAGCCATTCTGTATTCTTCTGCATCATGGCTCAATCTGTGTGTTCTTTTCTCTTCCAAAGTCTCTGCCTTCTCAATAGATGCTAAAAGCAAACCCATTTAACCTTCCAGTAAGTGAATCAGTTAATTTGAACACCAACTTTCAGGATACTAATTAGAGAATACTTATTCATAGGCATCAAGCAGGATTTTTAGACACTATATGAGCCATATCCAGACAACTGAAGGAGCTAGGGGTGTCTGTTTAGGGAGAGCTGGCAACATTTCTCACCTTCTGATTCTGGGTGTTCATCCTATTAGCTGCATCCCAATGCAGCATCAGGTTGAGATCCATATATGTCATCTTCCTACCCCAACTTCTTGATTTCCATGGAAAATAAACTCAAGGACTTGGTCCTGAAAGGAGTCCTGAAGGACTCAACCAAGTCTGTGATGTGTACTAGCAGAGAACAGGACGGAAGGTGCTAATGACTTCTGTTCTTCCACAGAAAAGGCAGACTTTAGATAGAATAAAACACCTAACACCTAAGGTGGTGCAGACTGATGATCTGGGCTGTGGCTGTTTAATGCCAGGGTCACATGAGAGCCAAAAGTGACACCCCATGCGTGTTTAAAGTTTTCCGTCACCCAAGGATTTGTTTTTGCACAGATGCAGAAATGCCTAAGCTTCACAGGACTGAGCAGCTTGTGCTGTCATTCTTGCCAAAGCCACCCTTTCAGTAACTATGACATCTTCTGCATAAATCTTGGTTTTATATTGCAGATGAAATAGTTGTCTATCATGCATCAAACATATTATCCCAGCATTACATGATTTTTTTCCCTGTGTTATCTCCCATTCTTTGGTCACATAGCATCAGATCATTTACGTGTCTGAACACCAGAATTTGCTCTGCATTACAGTAAGGCTGATTCTGTGAAAGCATGTGGGAGAAGAGATTAAAATAAGGACACAAAATTGTGTGTGCGGGATGCAGGGCAAATAGAAATGAAAATCTTGATTCCAGGATTCCCTGTGTGTTGTAGTAAAAGATGGCAGTCTATTGGATTAGGGTGATAGTAGCTATTGAAATTGATCCCTGCAGGCAGGAAAAAATGTTTTCTGAGAGAATGGTTTGACTGCAAGAGTAAGGACCTCTACAGTCTTCTATCATAGTACAGATAAGAGCTCTTGCTGTGGCATCAAGCAAAACTCCAAACTTTTAAGGAAATGATGAAGCTCAGAAATAAGCTCTGGGGTTTTTTTTATTTTTTCCTTAACCCAGTGTTTTCAACAGATTATAATTAAGTAAGTATATGATTCTTATTTTGATCTATCCAAAGTCTTCTAGGAGCTTGGGTCTCGTTCCAATGTCCGCAGCAGTGGAAACTGTTCCTTAAGTGTTTTAATATTTTTATTTAATGACTTAGTGATGGCATGGATATAAGATAAAGAATTATAAGAGAATCACATTTGCCTATTTTCAAAATTAAACATTTCTGATTAAATCATTATTGACTTAGGAAAGTCTTTTTTAGTTCAGTGTGAAGTAATAGTAAGTTTAATGATGATAAAGATTTTGAATTCTGAAAAATTAAACTAGTTCTTTCTGGCGTATAAATCATGAGGGACACTTTCGTAAGTGCTTTATGATGAACTGGAACTGTTCTCTTTTAATCTTGCTGAACAAGATGGGAATGTTCAGGAATGTTTGGGTTTTATTTTTAGGGGAAGGAGAGAGCTATTTCTTGTCTGTTCTTGAAAGGGACAGGTAAAAAACAGTAGCCCTAGTTGTTTATTTTTGGAGCTGTAGATGCAAGTGCACAGTTTCTATAGATACCACTGGATAATCCAGCAAAAATGTAGGCTGCTCTGTATGGAGAGTTCAAACACAAGACAGGCTAACCTGTGCAGGGGGGCTGCAAATGTCCCTTTTATGCTACCTTTATGACTCATCCTTTCAGAAGTACCTTTGTTACTATGAAATTTTCAAATGTTTATTCCAAAAGCAGACAAATATCCCCAAATTAATTTAAATCTTCAAATTTCAGCATACTGAAACGTATCACCATCCTTTGCTTTAGAAATGAACAGGAGATTCAAAGCAATTTTATAACTGCTTCTGACTGCCCATGTTTGAAAGAGATCATGGGAAGGAGAGTTTTGTATTGAATAAAACGTGTTGCCTTCTCTTTCTTCTCATTAGTGTCACTATGTTGCCTTTGAAGTTTAAGTTGATAACTTAGGAAAAGTGGGTAATATCTGGGAAACAAAGTGAGGCAACTTTGAAATTTAGCTGCCCCTGGACTCGAAATATTTCTATGCTGATTGCAGAAAAAGCTCATGCTCCATCCTAGTATGTAAAAGAAAAGCCACCATACAACAATGACCAAGAAGAATGCAGGGAACACTTCTGAGATGCTACTTAAGCATTTTTTTATCTAGTCACAGGCTTTTTACAAACTGAATTTGTTTTTCTTGGTAAGGTGAAGTCCACAGATGGTTACAGTCAGTGTTGAGACTTAAGGAATGACGCTATCAGGATGCCATGCTTGTTTTGTCATTTTCCTGTTCAGTTTTCTCTGTGTTCATATTGAAGATGTATCTCCCAGCTTGGAAGATTTTGTTACATCTGAGAATTGGATCAAATTTCTGCTGTCGTTAACAACAGTAACACAGAAAAGAAAATATTGGCAAGTACAAATTTCTAAGTTTTGCAATCAGATTTTGCTTGATAGTGAGCAAATGCATGCAAATACAGTCAAGTTCTCCATTAAGTCTTTGGTCTTAGAATTGTAGCAGTGTAGCAGTTGCAAAATGTTTTCTGTCAATACAATCAGCATTAACTGACTGACACTTGATAAACAGACAATGGTACATTGTCACTTAAAAGCATGTCATTTTAACCAGTAAGTTTTTTAATATGTAAACTCAGTTTAAGACCACTTCATAAAGGAAAAAAAACCCCAAGGAATCAATCACATTTTAAAAATTTTGCTGGTCTTTTTAGATCTACCATTTTAGGTACTCAGTTTAAAGCATCAGAGATTCATTTGGTGTACCAAGGAGAAAACTGCCGATTTATTTTTCCAGTTACAGCAAGCTAGAAGCATTCACTTTTTTACATAATAAGACTGTGAGGCTGAGAATGATTACTTCAAGTTTAATTAGCTAATTGATCTTCATTACCTTTGTCTTCTGTCTTCCTTACTGCTTTTGCACCTTTCATGTGCAAATTTATCTTTGGCATAAATACACTGGCCTTCAGCCAAGTTATCTCACAGATTTCTATTGGATCTTTAAATTTAAAGCAGCCTGTAAGCAGTCAGAAAATGTATGGGATCCTCCAAGAATAAATCAGATGTGGTGCTCAAAAAAGTTGATGATGGAATAGAGTGTTTTCTTTCCTTCGTAGCAGATTAGAAAATAGGAGTGCAGGTGGTGTTCTGCTCAATTCCTTGAGTAGCAGGGATGAATGAATAATGAAAGGAACAGGAAAACCCGTGTTATCAAAGAGTTGCTTAAGGACTGATGCCATCAGCAGAATTTTTGGGTTTTTGATCATGGGGGAATTTTTACAGCACCAGGCCTGCTAGAGTCAGATGGGCTTCATCTATCTAGCAAGGACAAAAGCCCATGAGTTGGCAGGGCTGATTGAGAGTGCTTTAAAGTAGATTGGAAGGGGCAGGGGGATGAAACCAGACTCTGCAGAGATGAGCCTAAAGGTGGTAAGCCAGAGTCAGAGAGTCGGTCTCTTTTCCCAGGTAACTATCAATAGAACAAGAGGGGACAGCCTTAAACTGCACCAGGGGAGGTTTAGTTTGGACACTAAGAAGAATTTCTTCACAGAAAATGTGATTGGTAATTGGAATGAACTGCCCAGGGAGGTGGTGGGAGTCACCATCCCTGGAGGTGTTTAAGAAAAGAGTGGATGTGGCACTCAGTGCCGTGGTCTGGTTGACAAGGTGGTGTTAGGTCACAGGTTGGACTCAACCTCAAAATTCTTTTCCAGCCTAGTTGATTCTGTGATCCTCAGTAGTTTTTTGACTCAATCATATTTTACTTCAGAAAATTCTTAAATTCTCCATTATTTTCCAAGGGTGAAGAATACCTACATAGTATTCAGAGCTCATCCACCAAGAAAAACAATGTTTTGTACCTTGTGAACCCCTGAATGTATAATTATTATTATGTTATATAGACCAGTTTCTCTAAATTTCACCCTGAGTTGAATGACCTAGGGATCCAAAATAAGTGCAAATGAGGACAGTGGCAATAAATTGTTCTGTAGCAGAGAAACAGCCCTGGGAGTACCTTCTAAACTGAAAGTGGCAGTAGGAGGTCTCCTGGTGGCCAAGCAATCTTTCCTTCTGAAGTTTCTGCACAGTTAGTGCAAAATGACAGAGCAGCAGCCTGTTCCCTTGGCTAATTGCTACAGAGAATCTTAGCAGTGATTTACAGTGGCATATTTAAATGCATACATTAATTTGTACAGATAAAATACTTGGCTACCACAGAGATATTTTTATTGTGGATCAGGGTAATAGCCCTGACTCACCCATATCTGTGACATTTCCAAGCTTGTGTATTGTTCAGGAGTTAACATCCTATTCAGTATTTGACAACTGGGGAGTCAAGGCTGACAGTTACCATCTCTTATACGTGGCGCCTAAGGCTAGGATTTGTCTCTGGTTTCATTTATTGGTTATATAACCCACATGCTATTTTTGAGCTATTTAAAAAAAAAAAAAAAAAAGAAGGGAAAAGAAAAGGAATAAGCCAATGCAGAGGAAAAGAAATCCCCACCTGGGAATTACCCACCAGGTAGCTACATGCAGTGGACTGATCTACATATGCATGTATTAATTTTAATTTTAAATGTTCATGCCAATGAAAACAGAGCCAATGAAACCTTTTAGGGTTATGTAACAATGATAAATGTACTGAAACAGTTACAGGCAAGCACAGGGCCCCCGAGATTTATAGGTTCTTTGCCTCTATTTTTTTTTTTTAACTCCTAGGTAGAAAAGCTCAATTGCAGTGCAGCATCTGTATTTTGCATAAAGATTTTGCTTATTTTTATCTACTACCTTAGTTTGAGTGGCCTGAGTCATGCCCCAATCATAAGATGAATCTGAATCTTATATACTAGCAGTTACTACCTGATTCCCAGTTTCCTTTACATTAGTAAAAGTGAGGAAAACAGTGCAGTGCCGTAAGCTGTGACAGTCTGAAATCCACACTCTCACTGTTATTACGGTAGCATCTGAGGCCAGTTTTGAGGAGAGCAGTGAGGACAACAGCAGGGGACATGGAAGAATGAAACTGAGCTGAATTAACAGCAGGTCAAATCAAGGCAAGCGTGGGTGAGGATGTCCCATGCGCACACTTCTGCCAGCTGCTCTGTGTCCTGCCAGCCGGGAAAGCAGCCCTCTTAGCCCTGAGCTTGCTGTCAGTAGGGTGCATCCCTCAGTCCCTGCGAGGGCACCCCCTTTCCTCTGCAGGCCACTTTGCTCATCCATGCTGTGAGAGACATCACGGCATCATTTCGAAACTGCTGCACTGGCAGCCTGTGGCTCTGTTCATGACAAATTGTGGCAGAGACACAGGTAGCAGTGTGGAGAAGAAAAGGTAAAAACAAAAAGAAAACAATCAAACAAATTAGATAGGGAAAAGGAAAAGCCTGTGAAACAATGTTTGGTTTAAAGAGGTGGGTGGAGCTTCTTCAGCCTCAGGCAGCTGCAAAGTGTCATTTCTCTGTGGGATCAGAGAGGAAGTCAGTCTGTCAGCAGGTGCTGCAGCTTAGTCCTTCTCGCAGGATGGGCCTGCAGCCCTTTGCAGATCACAGGTACCATCCCACCAGTGGCTGTAAAACTTGTTATTGTAGTAGAAACTAAGACGTTATGAAAGTAAACACAAGTTCAGTTAGGCTGTGCTATTTAAAATGAATACTTCAGAGATTAGTTAAATTTAGTTTCCCAGCTGTCTATCTGTTCTCTGGCTGAGGATACTCTAGGGAATACTTGAGTCAGGCTACCTGGGTGAGGTTCTTTTTTTTTGTTGTAAAAGAAATGTGATGTAAAAACTAGAGCCAGCAGAGTAAATCACCTTGCCTTAAAACTGCCTGTCACAGCAAGATACAGCTGAAACCAGAAGAATTTCAGCTTTGTCAGCTGAAGAACCCATGCATTATCTTTTACTGAAACTAACATTTTTTTATTCTACCTAATGGTTAAACAAAGATGATAGCAGTCATAGAGCACAATCAGCTGAAAATAGTGTAACAATGTAGCTTCTGCAAAACTCTGTCTCAATCATCAATACAGACATACTTGTTTCAGAGAAGAAAACAAGATGATGAAAATGTGGATCAGATTTTCAGGTTCAATTGCTTAATTATTTTGCTTTCTTTTCATTACTTCTACCTATAGATCATGACTTAGATTTTCATTCAGGCATTTTTGTGTGTGCAGTGTAATACTAGTGCTTTCAAATTGATGAATGGGTTTTCTGCATCCTTTTGTACAGTAAGTTAACTATTCTGCTGGAGGCCTTAATGAAATAATCAGTTTTGGTTTGGTTTATTTTGCTTTATTTTGTCATTTTGAACAGAAGTCTGATTTACAGAGTCGTTTAGGCTGGAAGTACTTCCAGGATCATTGAGTCCAAGCTTTGACCCATCACCACCTTGTTAACTAGACCACGGTACTAAGTGCCACACCCAGTCATTTCTTGAACCCTTCCAGGATGGTGGCTCTACCACCTCCTTGCACAGCCCATTCCAATGCTTGACAACCCTTTCTGTGAAGAAATTCTTTTTAATGTCCAACCTGAACATCCCCTGGCACAGCTTGATGCTATGTCCTCTCATCCTGTCACTTATTGCCTGGGAGATCAATCCCCACCTGACTCCAACCTCCTTTCATGCAGTTGTAGAGAGTGATAATGTCTCCCTTTTCTCCATACCCCATCTCCTCACAGGACTTGTGCTCCAGACCCTTCACCAGCTCCATTGCCCTCCTCTGGACTCACCCCAGCACCTCAGTGCCCTTCCTGTAGTGAGGGGCCCAGAACTGAACACAGGATTTGAGGTGCGGCCTCACCAGTGTTGAGTACAGGGGGACAATCACTGCCCTGGTCCTGCTGGCCACGCTGTTGCTGATAAAGGCCCGGATGCCATTGGTCTGGTGCCTTCTTGGCCACTTGGACACACGCTGGCTCATGTTCAGCTGCTGTCAGCTGTTCAGCACCCCCAGGTCCTTTTACACTGGGCATATTTTCAGCCACTCTGCCCCCAGCCTGCAGTGCTGCAGGGGGTTGTTGTGACCAAATGCAGGACCCAGAACTTGGCCTTGATTAATTTCATACCACTGGCGTTGTCTCATGGATCCAGCTTGGATGCTAAATCTTACCTGAGATGCTAAATCTTGCATTGGTTTATCAGAGTGATTAGTTTACTTTTAGACAGATATGGATAGATATAGGTGATATAGACATGGTTCTGGATCATAGATATAATTATTTAGTCCACACAAACTTTCAAACTGGGATTGCATGACAACTTATCAAGTATTCATGTCTTCAATAAATTTAATTATGAGCACAGTTTTTTGCAGCATCTTTTCCCAAATATTGTGCTGCTGTGAAATATCACTCGAGCATGTTCTATAGAAAACTTTTTTCTTGCATGGGAAGATTTTGCTCTTTTCTATCTCTATCCAACACACAGGTGAGTCCCACTGGTATGTTCTTCTGTTCACTTACCTGTCTTCCCTGCACAGTAAAGGGAAGTCAAACTATAATTGTCAAAATTGGAAGTCTCTGTAGAATTGTAACTATGATGTGATTGATTCTATTATCTAATGTTTCAATATGTCTCATTTTCCTTAGAGCTCTGAAATACACATACCACAGCTCTTTGGAGAACATGAAGAGACTTTGAAATAGAAGGCATGGGTTTAAGTTGAATAACAGGGGGGTTTTTTTATACAACACAAGAACTAGGCTAGCCTAAGCTTATATCCTCTACTTGCAAGGAATTAGTATAATTTAATTCAGCTCTCTGAAATAGCTTGTCTGGTTATTTTGATTCACTAACAATTCTGCCTGAAATACACTCTGGTGATTGGCCACATGTTGTGACAAATATTTGGCAGCCCATCTGTGCCATGACCTGCAGCTTAGTCTGACAATTTTAATGGTACGTTGCTCTTAGTTAATTTAGATTGGTTTTCATGCCATTGCCTACAAGTCTAAACACTGCATACCGTATGTATGTAGACAAAAAGAAAAAAAAAACCCAAACCCAAAAAGCCCTCAAAGCTGAACACATCTCTTTGAAATAACAGTCTGTGAAAGTGGTAGTCTAAGGAAAGTGAGTTCTCAGCAGGGTCTTATGGCTCTAAGCCATACTGTAATGTCATTGTCTGCCTAGAGCTAGAAATCTTTTGGCAATTTACAGTCTCTCTAGAACTGTCAGTCTGATATGTGTGACAAGGTAATTTGCATAATTTTGCAGTGTTGTTGCATACCACTTGTTTTTTTAAAGAAATAACAGAGGGTTCATATTCCATAAGCTATTTTTTTCCCCTGAGAAGGAAAGCAACTAACTCAGCAAGCAGCCCCCACATACGATGAATGTAGGATTACACTGGCAGCCCTCACCCTGCATTACAGAGGCTTGAAACCTGTATTATTTTAATAGCCTGGTTTTGGGGGCTGATTCAAAATGCAAACATTATTCACAAGAAAACTTTTCTGTTTGTGCAAAAGTTTGAAAGAAAAGCAATGTCCAGGCAAATACATGAAACGTGAGATTTGGGATGACTGCCTGCTCTCTGATTTTCCTTGTCATAGGTTCCACAACTATTTCAGTTGATGTGCTGTGATCACCTCTCCAGTGAAAATAGAAGAGAGCAACTGAATCACAGCAACCATACAATTGTCTCAGGAGAAGCAAACCAGTGAGGAAGGTCATTCATAGCAAGGGCTGTAAACAAGGGCAGAAAGAAAACACAGTTATTGTGATGAAGCGCTAGAGAAGTCAAAACTAGTGGAAGCATTTGTGCTGACATTTCTTGGTTTTTCCTTCAGCTTCCAAAAAAAAAAACTCACTAAAAAATATAGCAACCTTGACAGAACAAAAGAGGAACAGTTCTTTAGCTGAAATCAATTTTACATCCAATAATTTAGACAGAGATTTTGAACACCCTTTATTTATATTTTGCAGATACTGCAGAACAAACATATAATCAGTGAAACAGTTGATCTATAGTTTTCAGGTATTATAAGTGCCTTGAAATGTTCAGTATAGTTCAGCTTAGATAGCAGAAATCCTTTACAAAATAATTCTATTCTACCACATAACTCCAGCACTGGAGGATTCAAGAAACTCCAGAAAACTCACAGGAATGGGTCCCACTCTGGGCTCACCTCAGAGTCTGTTAAACTGCAAATAATTTAAGCCTTTTTACATTACTGAACTAGAAAATGTTTATAACACACCTCATCACTGAGAGATTAAGTATGACATAGTGACTTGGAAGACATGTGACACCATTAAACTTGCATGCAAGTATTTTTTAGCTATTCATGAACACCTACAGAGCAAGTCTAATTTAGAACTTATAGTGCTTTCTTTTACCAGATTCCAGTCAAGTGCTTGGGAGGAAGTGGTCAGGAAGTAGAAAGAGACTTTTCCTCAAGAAAATTTAGGTATAAACAAAAATTGTCAGGTAAAGCAGTTCTTTTGATGGTCATAAAGTCTTTGAAAATCCCTCATGCTGGATTCACTGTGGTGTATATCTAAATATGTGCTTTCATTTGAAAAAGAAGTATAGGAAATTAGATTTTGGCTGCATTGATAATGTTATGGCAGTACTCATTTCCTACTTTTTTGTTACATTCTAGAGTACACAAATCCACACAGTGTAGAGGAAATTCAGCAGTCATATAGTTATCAATGCTAAAAAACTTTCCATGACCATGTTACAGCATTAAAAAAAAAATCAAAATTTGCCAACACTTCTGCCCAGTTTATGGATTGTCTTGTCTAAATACAGCCAATTCTCTGATGCAACAACTTGAAGCTATGAATAAGTGCTGAAACTTAATAGCACCGGACTAGATTTAAGCATTTGGTAGGAATAAGGAGCCAAATGCCCTTCTTATCATCATAAAAATACTGCATGAAAAACAGGTCTGTCACAGCAACCTGCCTATGTAGGCTTTGCCCTCAATAAAGCCTTAGTGCCTGCAACTCCCCATTCACAGCACCTAATTGACTTTATTCCCAGCAGCAAATTGACTTCACCCTGCACAACCACATTGTGAGTGTGACAGCCAAAACCTGCTGAGTCTTAAATGGCACTTGCTGAGTTGAGTGTTGCCAGCCAAACAATGGGTGGCCACAGCGAAGCTGGTTCTCATGAGGGAGAGTAGAGGAGGGGCTGAGTACAGCAAGTTTTGGTGCTGTGGAGGAGTACTGCTGCATGGCATGCCTTCCCATGCATGCTTCTAAATTCTTGATAGAAGTCTCATCAGGGTCACACAGGCAATGAGACACTGTCTTTCCTAAGTATAGGTACATTTAGGTTGGACACTCTAGTTCTTCACAATGTAAAGCCTTTGCAAGTGCTGACTTTCCTATACCTCACCTTTCTGTAGTTGTGTGTGGATTTGCAGAACTCCACAAATAACAATAGAATATGGCAGTGCAAATATTTGCCTTAATTTTGCATCCAGCATGAAAAAAGGACAGTATGACATTTCCAGATCTTAATTCCCAGCTCTTGTTTCTTTAACTAGAATTTGCTAGCTGTAGTGCATGGGGAAAAAAAAAAAAAAACCAACAAAACCAAACCCAAAACAATTAAATGTACATATTATTACATAAATAGAAAGACAGAGTAGATATGTCTCAAACAAAAGAGAATTGTAGTTTAAATGTAAGGCAACACATGAAATACAGTGAGCACTGTTTCAGGCTCAGTATTTATAATTTTTCAATTATTTTGAAATATTATTCTGCATTCATTCCTTTTCTAATTTAGAACAGATATATTTTTGCAGTCCTTAGGATTAGCAAATATAAAGTTGTCAAAGTTTCTACAAGTGACTGCTGCTGTAGTCCTAGGCAGGCTTCTGAATAAAAAGCGAGCGAATAGGAGGATTGAGCTTCAGCTTCTTCAAGAACTAAGAATTCAAAGCATTTTTTCCAGTTTTATGGGCATATTAGTACTTAAATATATGTATGTTTGCTCCATTATCTACTTGCCACTTAAGTGCCCAGAGTAGCCAAGACAGTTTATTTTTAATAAAAAGTAATACTTTGTATGTTTGGAAAACATAAGTAACGCTACTCAATTTTCATTGTTTCCTTTGTTATTATGGCAGTGCAATGACATATCTCTGTTTGATAACTCCCATCTAATTAAAAATCTGATTTTTTTGTCAATTAATGCTGTAAAATCCAATGATATCTTTCCTTTTTTCAGTAATTCAGGTGGTACTTTTTTCTGCACTTGTCTGAATGGTTCTCAGCGTGTATTTTCTCATCTATTAGGTAAAAGCTAAACTGATATCTCTCTGCATGCCACGAGATCAGAACAGGGTATAAAAACATAACACATATTTAACAGAGCAAAATTTTTTTCAAAGACTAATCAAATAAAAGGATGACTCTTATTCATAACTTAGCCTTAGGCTGATCCCTGAGCGTAGGAAGAACTCTAGTCCATCAGCTGTTCCCTTACTTTCCTCTGTCTACCTTGAGATCTAAAAAAACGCCACCTAAGCTTCTCTTTCAGCTCACTCACACAACTGGTCACTTCCCTTTTCCCCCCAGAAGCAAAGATGTGCACTGTACATCTTTTAGCAACCCCTCAGCTCCTGCGTGCCTGCTGGAATTGCATGAAGGTCTAAGTGGTTGGGGTGAGACTAAATGCCTATTCTGGCTTTCCTGGATGGCAATTGTCCTAATGAAAATTCTTACAGCACCTTTTTTTTGTTTTGGAAACAGATAGCTATTAATTTAAAATAATTGTGTGCGTTAGGGAGCTTGTCATCGTCTGTGGAGCTGAGAATTTAGGGTCAAATTATCCATGGAAATAGCTCTCAGTAGACCTATATTAGGAGGGAATATGTTTTTTGGTTTTCAGGTAATGCAATATTTCTGTGAACTTTATAATTAAAGAGTATACAAACTTGTTACTAAATCACTGGATTGACTAGGTTGCTGTACAAATAGTAATGACTCCATCTCTCTTATATCTTGTAGAAGAGCACTAATGTCTTTTCTTGCCATAAAACAAAGGTTCCATGAAACTATCATGATTATAAACTGCAACTTAATAAATTTGAGTGCACCTGGTGATAACTTGCACTCTTTAACATACTATCCATCAAACTTCTGGCACAAATTGTATTCTCTGTACTTGTTGTTTTGGGGATATGTTACAGGGAAACATTAGGCTCATATTGAAATGACAGTCATGGATTTGTGAGAAATGAGCATGGTTTTCATCTGAAAACTTAATGCTGACTTCTCTGTGGGCAGTTCTCTCCTCCTTTCTCCCAGGAGAACTTGATCTTTCATTTTCAGGAAACGTGGTATTTTTTTAAAATGTGTAATCAATCAGGGAACACAATGTAATTGAAATACTAATTGCAGTTGCTTATTCAGGTAGCAGTATTTCTGCTACAGTATAAGTTGCTTAAGTACCTTTGTGACAGTGGATTTTGAATCCATATTAATCCAATTATGCAGAATATGCCCCAAAATAAATTGATATTGACAGTCCCCTAAACCAAAGCAAATTACCATTGAAGTTAGTGAGATTTATGAGGGAAAATGAGTAATGTAGACACAATTGAAAATTAGAGCTTAATTGTATCTAGACTTGTGATTTTTTCCCCAAGGTTTTAGAATTAGTACTTTAGTTTTGTTGTGGGGTTTTTTAAATCCTTCCTTTCCATCACCTGCGACATGCACATTTGAGTTAAGTGTTCTAGGATATGGCACCATGTTGAAATGCATGGTAGTCAACCAACCTGAGCCTGATGGAGTCATATCCTGTATGATAGTTTCTGTGAAGATGATTGCTGACCTATTTCTGAGTCTGTTATTTATGCTGTGTCATTTTTCTGTAGGTCTACAGACGTTCCTTGTGCGATGGTGGTTGGAACTGATGCAAGGTTTGGAAATGTTGAACCTGGAGGAAGGAAGGAGACTTGGAATGTGCCCTTAAGTTTTCAGTTCCAACATAAATGAATTGAACGTGGAAACCTATGGTGGTCAGGAAACCCCCTTTCCTTCCAAATCCATCCTTTGGTGGAAAGGAAGCCTATTACACTATGTACAAATGACCCCTTCTGGAACGCACTTGGCATGGCAGTGCCACACATGTAACTCTGCCAAACCTGCTACACTTGCACAGTTCCCTTCCACACTGTCGTGTATGGAAATAGGTGACGAAGAACTTTAAAGTATGCTCACAACTAAAATAAGATCAAACTGTGTCACTAACAGAAGTTCTCTTGTGCATTAGTCCAAGGTAGCTTTTTTCCCACCAGTGTATTTCTGTGATACTCATTTCTGGACTTACCACACACCATCTGCCTTGTGCTATAGTTGTCTTATGGTTATGGAGATCTAACTCACATGCTGACTGGGCAAAATAAAAAATCAAAGGATTTTAAAAATCAGAGTGAGACTCTCTCAGTCCAATGTATTTCTAGTCTACACGTAACATTTTTGTTTATTGTGTCTCTTGCTTGGATTATTTTACTTGTCATAATGAAATGGAGCAATCTAGGAGTTTCATTAGCTCTCTATTCAACCTGCCCTTGCTTTTACAAAGATAAGAATGAGGTCTTTCTTCTGCCCTACCTCTTGAAGCTTTAGGACTAGGGCTGATTTTTACACTGAGAAGGAACAAAACCTTAGGAGGACACTAAGGTTAAAAAAAACTTTTAGTCAACACAGTGTACTTATTAATGCATGAATTATATAGTTCCACCATAATAAAGAATTCTCTCGGTGGCAAGTTGTTGTTAGTGATAAGGTTGCCTTGTTCCGCCTCCTCCCTTGTGAGTGACAAAACAGAAGCCGGAGGCAGATTTTATAAAGGTATGGAGAAAAAAGCAAAAACTTTATTTCGGAAGCTTCTCCAAAATACAAATGGGGGAAGGGCAGTCCTTCCCCCAGCTCGGAACAAAGGCCCAGTATACAGAGGTTTGGATAAGGGGGTGTGGGTAAGGAAAAGATGCAAAAGGCAAATATGGCAAAAGAAAAAAAAGAATAAGAATAGCACCTCTCTATCCCATAGCTCTCTATATAGATGCTGTTCTAACAAAAAAACATAATTTACAAAGATTCTCCAATTAAGACACAGAATTAAACATTCATCTTTCGGTCATCACTCTGTGATAGCATGTTCTCAACCCTGGAAAGCTGTAGAGATAGGTGGCTCTATTTTGTCTAGGATATAGGGTATTATTAATCTGAAACAGCTCAGGAATGCTAGCATAGACTAGGCAAAAAGGCAAAAGTAAAAAGCAAAAAGCAAAAAAGCAAAAAGCCTCTCGGCATCAATAATAATTAGTGATGGTAATTTGAATTTGTAATCTATCATGCCTTTCCTCACAGGATATAAAAATACTCTGCTGAATAACAGCTAAAATACCACATCTCCTTGCTGGTTAAGTAAAGCATGTTTTTGTTTTGCCTTTTTCTCATCTAGAGAAGTCATTTCTTTTTCATTAGAAATAATGGTAATTTCCAAAGACCCAGTACCTTGAAACAGCAAGGTTGAAAGACTGAGGACTTTCACACCAGGAAAAGACTTCTGAATGCATGGCTTGTATGTTGATAAATGCTACTTAACATTCTTTTCCATTCTGAATGCAGTATTTCTCTGTCAGTTCTCTTTTACCATGAAATCTCATGCTTGTTTAACGCATTTTGCTCCTTTACTAAGATATTGACCAATAATACTGAGCAACGAGATACATTTCATCTTCCCTTAAACCAGGCTGCACTTCTGAGGAAAAGAAATCAGCTGTGACCTATGACTGTACTAATCACTGGCACAGAATGCATAGAACAGAGATTGTTTAGTCTTTTAATGCTTTTATACTCAATCAGGGCTCCTGGACTTTATGTATCAGTGAGGTCTTATGATTTTGAAACCTGTTTATTCCCAGCAGACAAAAACATCTTGTGGATAAGCTTGATTGATAATGCTATTGTTTAGACTGTTGGACTGGTTTCGTCCTAATTAATTTTAATTATTGCACTGATGGCTTTCTCTCTTCTGGGTGTCAGTGTATTGAAGCATGTGATGGCTGTACAATCCTCTTTGGTGTTGAGGTGCAGAGTTGGAAGTCAATTTTATGAATCCTAATAAGAGATTTCTTAAAATATACAGTAAACAGTGATGATTTTGGTTACACAAACTGTCCCTCTAAAAAACTGTTGCATGATTATTCTTACCAATTTTTTTAAATCAGTTTACAGGTCAAAGGCTATTTTAGAGATTTACTTGTGTGAAACTGGAATTGAGCTCAATTTAGGTTTTGAGCAGTAAATTTCTAGCAGTAAGAAGTCTATTAATGTACCCAGAAAGATATTCTACAATGTCACTATACAGAAACAATGAACAAGCTGTCAATAAGAAAAAAAATCTTGAGGGAAGTGGAGATTGTTGTGTTAATCTTAGTTTGATAGCCACTGATATAGTGACTCAACATCTTTTCCAGGTAGATTACTAATATGAAATCCTGTTTTACCCGATAGTAACAGAACTCTTTTTTTTGACAAATGAGAGGTCAGATTCATAGATTTTTGTGAAACATTAGAAAGGGTAAAAGTGACCTCATAGGGACGTCTGTTTGCAATTTTAATCTTACAGAATGTCTCAGTTGTATTGATGTTCATTACGTTTGCCTTCTTCTGAACCTTAGCATTGTCATCATTACCATGATTGTAAAAAATAGATGTTTGATGCTGCTACAGATGATCTAATACAGAAACTGAATGCCCTGATATAATTTAAAATGCCTTGATAAATGTCACATGTATAAAAGGAAATAAAATAAAAAAGGAATAAAAACAAAGGAAAGGGTATCAAATGACCCTTGGTACAAATGTGTTAACGATTTCCTAAAGATTTTGTAAGTTAGCAACTTTTTAAAAAGTAAGGAAAGTAAAAAATTTATACAGTTTAAACTCTCTGACATAAACTAATAAATGTCCTTTAATGTTGCGAGAGACTGGAGAAAATGAGACTCGAAACAACTGAAGGGGGGTGGGGCAGGGCAAGTTGTTCCAAGATGGAATGGTGTTCTGCTCCACACCCACACCCTGGAGCCTGTAGTCCAGCCCAGGATGGCCGTCAGGCACTGACACGCCTGGAGCCATGCCCCCTCCCTATCTCTGGAGCCCCACAGGAGCCCACAGGTGGCTGGATGACCAGAAGCCCCACTTGGGGGAGGGGGCACAGGAGATCAGAGCAGATAAGCACTTGACCTGAGTTGCACATGGTCGTGCCCTTATTGTCCTTGGATATTCTGGCAGCTGACACCATGCTGGATCCAAGCTGGTAGCTATATCTTTTGTTTCTCTCTCTATTTCTCACTTTCTCTCCTTTTCTTCTCCTAATTTCCTCTTCTTGAAATTTGGGTAATTTGAGGTTGGATGAGTTTTCTAAGTCAATGCTTTGTGAAGTGCTTTATTTTGAATGAATGTTGCTTTAAATTTTGCCCAGTTTCTGATCTTCTCAAGTTTGCCAGTAGAGTTTGGGTTTTGACCTCCTGGGGACTTTTTTTGTGTTCTTTGCACCACCTCAGGAAAAAATAGTACCTTAAGCCCCTTCTAAATAAACTCACTGAGCAAGAGCAGGGGCTTTACAAATGTTTTGGATAAATAGTAAAAATAATTTCACTGAAGAAGAAAACAAACACCTCTGTGACTCTAGCAGGACCAACATGCAGACCCACCCAACATAAAAACAATTTTGGTTTGCATTGACATCATTCTTGCTTTGTGCTCAGGGATCATATCAAACAACAAGGACTATTGAAATAGAATATTTTGTCTAGAACTGTATTTGCATTGTCTCTTGCACATGCAGTCTATTTAGGATGCTTTTGGAATTTATTCTTCTCAGCTCCATTGAGGCACAGTGGAAAGCAAATATCCTCAGGGACACAGTGCCACCCCAGCTTCATGGTCCTGATTTAATGAGCGTTTCTAATGAAGGATTGCTGTTGGAGACCAACTTATAGAGAACATATTGCTGGCTGTTACTGCTTTGCTAAAGTTCTTTCCTCTCTTCTCACCCAAAAACTGGTATTGCAACCGCTTGTGTTTGATGTCACGCAGTTGGCTCAAGGGCAAAGGACAACTCTCTGACACAAATCTTTAATATTTCAGTTCTCTAAGTATCATTTAGACTTTCGGGATAATCTGAAGTTCAGCTATATTGTATCACATGTATATTGGTGCTGTTACATGTAATGAGGTTATAAATATACTGGTTATGGTCCTAAATACTCTTTCAATCTCCAGCAATGTGCACATGAGGGTCTGCCTGAGCCAGAAGATGCTTTTGAACATCTTCAACAGATTTGTCTTCTAAAAGTTTGTCTAGTTTTGCAATTGAACTATGTAAAATTGTAATATTCACTGCCTTCTGCAACAAGGAGATCCACAGTTTACTTGCCTAATATACAAGAAATCTCCTCTTGTTTTTTTTTTTAACTGCATGTATGTTAGCTTCTTTGGATGCCTTCTAACTCATATCTTTGAAGAGACAATGGTCAAATAATGTCTTTTTGTCCTTGCCAGGTTACTCATCATTTTGTAGGTGTCATATGTCTCCTTAGTCTCTCTACCTTCACATGAAACCTAGTCTATTTAGTTATTCCTTCCATGGGGACTGACCTACAGCCTTTGCCATTCTTACTGCCCTTCTACAAAGCTTTCTCAGTTTTAGTAAGTACTTTTTTGGGATAGGTTCACCAGGACATCCACACCTTGGTCCACATAATAGGAGTCAGAAAGGTAAAAGTGACAAAACTTGTGGATTGAGAAAAAGACAGTTTAATAATTGAAAGAAAAAAATAGTAATAAATTGCAATGAAAAGGAGAGGGAAATAAAACCCAAAGAAAGGCAATTGATGCATTTAAAAACAATTGCTCACAACTAAATGACCAATGCCCAGCCAGTCCCCCAGCAGCAGCCGCCATGGCCAATCTTCTCCCAGCTGTACATGCTGAGCGTAATGCCTTATGTTATGGAGTATTCCTTAGGTCAGCTGGCATCAGCTTTCCTGGCTGTGTCCTCTCCCAACTCCATGTGCACCCCAGCCTCCTCAGTGCTGGTGTGGGGTGAGGAGCAGAACAGGCCGTGACTGAGTAAGCACTGCTCAGCAGTAGCAAAATCATCCCCATGTTATCAGCGTTTCTCAGCACAAATCCAGCGCACAGCCCAATCCCAGCTACTGTGAAGAGAATTTACCCTATTCATACAAAAACAAACCATCACAACAGGGCTCTGAAAAATAAGAACCAAAATTTCAACTAGCTAGCAGAAATCAGGAAAACATTTTTAAAATAGGGCAATTTTATTCTACAAAGAGTCAAGGAGGTTTAAGAAACCTTACAGGAGTAAATCTGAAGTATACCTCCAGAAAGCAGAGCAAAACAAAAAAATTCCTTCAATGGAGTATTATTATACCTTTTGTATATTTGTATTGTACTTTCCTATGGGTATTAATACAGTCTATTGATAAAAACTTTGTGGCATCAATGTATATGTTTGTGAAAGTCCATGCCACTGTGCTTGACTGCCTCTTGCTTGGCAACAAGGTTTCTGCTTTGAAACCTGTTCTTGTGTTCTTTGAAATGCAGTTGTATGAGCTTCACAATGGCTTTTAAATTACAATGGTGCAATGAAACCATCTTAATGAACACACTTGAAAAGTTGATAGTCTACAACATTGCTTAGAGAAACCATTCATTTTCTTGTCTTGCAAATTATGTCCTCTGGTTTCTGTACTAAAGACAAGCATTCATAAGTGCCGTAACTGAAATCTAGATGAAAACTTACTACAGAAAAAAACAATTTTATCTTTTTGTATTGGCACCAAACTATTTTTTGCATTTGGAATTGACTCATCATGTGTCCTTATAGCAAAAAAAACCCCTCCCATGCTTTACTGTGTGCCATTGGTTTTTGTTTTGTTTTCAATCTATATGATGTATCCTCCTTATAATGATATCAACATTATTATTCTGGAAGGGAACTTCCTATTTGTACCATCACCCTTTCTGATAGTAATTCACTATCTTTTAAAGGTCTCATTTCCATCTGCTAGGGCTCTCATCAGTGACAATTGTCTGACTCCTGGCTGTCACATTAGAAAGTAAAATAAAGCACATAGTTATAAAGATAGCAAAGCAATTAATGACACTTTTCAAATAAAAAGCCCTCAGAGTATGATGAGAAAATGGACACCACATTTTTAGCTAAAATTTCTGTCAAAAGAATGATGATTGCAGATGGGCTTATGGAGCAAAATTTAGCAATCGTCTTGACAACAGCTGAGGACAGATAAGCTTGTCACATCCAGAAAGAGACAGACTCTTTTTTAGATTGTTTAGTGATGCCAAATTTAAAACACATTGTATCAGTCTTCTTCATGGCTTTGTGTAAATTTGGAGAATTCTGATGGCAACTGAAGAGCGACATCACTCTCATAATGCTGCAAGATTATGTTCAGCAAAACATGTGTTTTCAAAAGCTGAAAAATACGTTGAACTGCCCAAATGGATCATTTAAAGCCTTTTTGCATGGATTTACTGGTATGAAATATGCTTTGTACCCATTACACTGGTATGAAAGACTCGTTGTTGAGTTACTGAATCACTAAACTGAAAACAAATCCATGAAGAAAGGCGACACTAGTGGTTGTTAAACAGCGTATTGCCTAGTAATTTAATGACCTAAGTTTTCCTTGGTAACTTAATAGACTTTGTGTTCCTGCTTAGATTCTTTCATCTTTTTTCTGGTGTACAGTGTCAGTGCTTTCTCAGGGCCAGCTTATAGGGGAAGTACAGTTAGATTCAAATTCAAGAATGTGTAATTATCAGGAAGCTCCCAAATGTACTTGGTTTTCTTTCAGTTTTAACAATTTGGCAATAGGCAAGAGTTTAAAATAAAATTTTGCCTAGCTTTAGCATTTTGCACTTGCACATTAAAAGTGCAAATGAGTGTAAAAATTTAATAAGTGTAGATGAAAGCATGTTATCCTTCAACTTTATGTAAAGCACTATAATTTCACTGAATTGTAATAATTTCATTTTATTAATAATTTCTTTTTCACAAAAAAAAGCGCTTTTATTTTAGAAATGTCCCAAGTGTCTAGCTAATGCAATTCTTGGGGCTTAATTAGATCAAATTATACCAGAGATCAGCAGCAAAAAACTGCAAAACCTATCAAGGTAAACGAAGCAGTGTATTTTCTCAAATCTAGAAATACAACAGGCCATCTCAGAACACACCTCCACAGTATGTGCCACAGTTTTTCCACTTCTAAGAAATATTCAGTCACAACTTGTGCTCTATTTTGTTTGTATGGTATTTCCAGCAGCTTTTCCACTGAAGAAATACTACTGATTTAATATATATTGTGTAAAAGAAACCATTTTTGAAGGAAAACAAGTTCACATGTCAGCTATGATGAATAGTATTGAACGGTCCCTTAGAGATCTGTGCTTCGGTTGCTTCTGGATCAATTTTCTGAGATAATTTTGAATAGCAGCGTTCTTGCATGTTGAAAATAACATCTTGTTCTGAACATGAATTCTTAGAATTTTTGTGCATTTTGAGACTATGGTCTAAGAATTATTTCACAAACTGATTTTTCATAGTTTTTGGGGTAGAACATGTGAATACAGCTTTAAAATTTCAAGTGAAAACAGGCAAATGTGCAATGCAACCATTTAGATTACATTAAATTCTTAATAATCTTCACTTTCAAATTTTTAAATTCCCAGATAACTCCTTAGATTTTTCTTTAAATGGCCATTAAACACATGGTAAATAGCCCATGTCAAGATGCTATTTGCTTATTACAGCCTTCAAGGTAATTTAACCCAAAAATTGGCAAGACACTCTGATGCACTATAGTACTAATTTTTTCTTTATAAACAGTTTCAGCGTTCTCTACTCTTCGGTAAGCACATCAAAATATTCTAGCAGAACAGTAAAAGCTAGTGGCATTGTAAATAAATTACATTTTGCAATTCAGAAAAACCGTGTTTACTATTATAAAAGCTATTGAATCTTTTTTTGTTTTTAATGAAAAAAGAAAGACAAAAATTCCAACATTTGTGGGGTTTTTTCGAAGGTATTTATAAAAAACTCCAAAACCCTCAAATAATAAAAAAGGTGGAGCCCAGTACTAGAAAATGACTGGCAGCCTGCTGGGCTACAGCTGTGCTTTCTACATCAAAAGTTTTATTTCTCAGCTTTCCTTGTAGTTCAGCTTTAGAGGAAATCATAAGGCCTGTAAAGGCTTTGGAGACTTATACATAAAACTAAGGAATCCTGGCTATCCCTTGTGGATAGCTGTGATACACTGCTAACAAGCTTGTGCAACTGACATTAAGGAAAGCTTTAGGCTTTGCCAATGACAACGGAAAGCATTCAGATAACATTCACTCCAAGTGGCTCTTCTCCTCCATGACAGTTCTGGTTTATCATGTCCTGGTTACTACAAGACAAACATGTAACGTTGGCCATTTTCAGTGTTTTCCCTTTTCTCTTCTGGATTTGTATGCGCTCTCACAAGGAGTATTTTTGGAGTTGTCAGCCAGGCCTGATGAAAATGACAGGGAAACTATATTAACTTTAAATAAGCTACAGAGCTGTGTATCTCTGCAGCTCCAGTGATCGTGAGTCATCATGCAGTCCCTGGGTAACTGTCACGTTTACTCTCAGAACAGTCCCTTGATTACACCATGATTTATTTATATCAGATTTTATACAATGGCAAAAATGCTCTTCCTAGGTCCGTGTACAGTTTAAAAAAGAATTCAGAAAACAAATTTAAAAATAAAATCTGATAATAAAAGAAAGTTGTCTAATGTAAAGAAATTGTTTAATTATCTTCTGCAGAGGGAAAGATGTGAAAGAGGAAAAGTAAGAAAAACCTTAAGGCAAATAGGTGTATCTCTTATGCTTTTACAAGTACTTATCTCAACATTTCCTTACAATAAATTTTGATGCAGTACTGCTGAAAACTCACTTTGTTATGGCATTTAGTAATTTGAATAAATTAATGCAGATTTTCTGCTGTTGGATTTAATTTTAGAAAACCTGAACTGACTGGAAATTTGAAGTTGTATGACAAAGTGTGTATTTCATTTTCTACCTAAGAAATTAAAAGGGAATCCTCCTTTTTTTTGAAGTTCTTCTGCTGAGCATGTAGCAACAGCTCATCCCTGTGAACAGGGATTATTAATCTTGTCTCCACACCAGCAAATTAGCTTCTTGTCATTACTTTAATTTTCTGTGTATCAAATTCCATTTACTCTCTAGAATCATCTAGCATATTTTCTCTCTTCTAGGGAAAGGTACTGTAGAGCTGATCCTATTTTGAGCAAAGGGTTGGACCTGATAATCTCTAGTTCTCTCTTCCAGTTTAGGCACAAAGGCACTTGTGCCTCTAGGCACAAAGATGTCTTGCCTATACTTGAAGTATTTTGCCATTGAAAATCATTGGTTTATCTTTTCTTAACCAGTAAAACTACCTTTACCTTTCATATTGAGTCATATTTCCCACTTTCTTTTTTCACCTTTCTTTCCTCCCACTCCACAGAGAAATAATGCTAATGAAAAATTCCCCCCAAAATTATGCAGATATTTGTACAAAAATGGCATTTGTTCTTTTGGCAAAATTGATGAGATAGCTAAACTGAACGAGAAGTTTGTCCTTAGGCATATATCCACTACTACATTTCTAGTCTGCTCTAACTAGATTACTGAAGACCATTTTTAAATATGTCAGTTATTTTACCTACTGTTAGAACTTGTTAAAGACTTTTTTTTTCAGCTGCACATTAATCTGGAGGTCTCTGTAGATTGATCTGTTTCTCTACAGGTTTTATTTTTTGGGGTTTTATTTATTTAATTTTCTTTAAGTTGATTATTCTCTTAGTCTTTCTGCTCCATTTTAAAATTCATTTTTTCATTTTCTACATTTATGCCTGTCTCACCGAACTCACAACTACATATCAGTTCTCAGGACTACATACTGTGGTTCCAGTCACATTGGAACATGTCTAGGTAGAGACAAAAGCACACCACTGCTCTGGTTTCAGAACAGGGCTCTGAAAGTACTATCATTTTGAAGTATCTGACCTACAATGTAAATATAGATGGAACGTCATATAAAGCAGTTAGAAGTGAGCTTTGTTGAAAATGAGGTTATTAAAAGAAAGATCACTGTGAAAAAATCTTGATTTTTACTGAACACAGCTTCTTTTTGACACTTTTCTTTCAACTAGCCATCTTCGTCATTTCAACACAAACTCTTTGATGTATTTTCCATATAAATTAAAGTCTTGTGGTAGGGGTTGCTTTTTCTTTATCAGAAACACTAGTGCAAAACTTCTAATTAGTTTTTAACTGGTGAGTTTTTAAAAGAATTTTTATCTTACAATTTTTTCTAATTTTTTTCACCAAAATTTGATGTTGACAATATTTATGTTCTACGTTTACATTTTCTTTCTGATAAATGTAAATCTTCCTTTTAATTCAAAGTGGAAAGTTATACTTTCATATGCTTTCATGTGCTTCTGAAATAATCAATTGATACTTTCAGATATTCTTTCCAGATCTGAAAATAACAGATGTAATTTAAGCATAGTTCCAAGCTCTTACTATTTTTATCTACCTTTTTGGGGAAAAACACGTGTACAAAACAAACCTAACATGAACATAGAGACTGTCTGATTTTTCTCCTAAATGTCCCAAAGACTATACACACTTAATGTACCATATAAATCAAACTGGTTGAAAAATAGATCTGATTTAGTAAAAATACGTATTGGAATATTCATATCAGACTGATCATACACAGAAGATCATCAAATATTGACAATCAAGAAGACTTAATTTTAGGTTAAAGACTATATTTTGTGTAGATTTAGAAACAAAACCAATTACCTTTCACCGCTGTTTTAAAATATAGAGACTAACTGTTGCATGAAATCCTACATGTAATTCTTACTGAAAGAATGGATACCATTTTTAGGAAAAAAACCATTTGCCTCATTCATGTAAGCCACAAGGTACAGAAGTTATCTATTAAGTAATTTAACATATTTTCCATTGACCTTTGAAAATTGTCTCGCAAGCCAGTAAAAAAGACATTTTTAGAAGTTCTGACTATGTTATATATCTCTTCATTACATCAATTTATAGTCCTTAATAATATCCCCACATTAAACTGTTCTTTTTCCTCTCTGTCTATAAATAGTAAACTATAGTTAGAACTAAACCAGGGGACCCATGAGTACTTATTTTGTCCCAAGTGCACGTGAGTGCTTTAGTGGCACTCCACCTTATCTCAGAGTGATATCTAGTCAAAAATCATCCCTTCTTCACATCATTCTTCTCCGTGATTAAGTGTGCGGCCCAGAAGGAAGACATAACCTACTAGAGCCATGTCCCCATCTGGACATATATTAAAGCCCCTTTTAGCTGTTATCTTGATCAGCTGCACATACTTACCTACCCTTCAGAAACGAAATGTTAGAACTCCCACGATAACTAAAAGTCTCAAACCAGCCTCAGTACAGGTTTTCATTTTACAGTTGCAAACTTGCTATTCTACTCCAGTCATTGTGACACCAGATTTGCATTCTCTGAGACTACTTTTATGTCTTCATTTAAGTATTTGGGGGTTTTTTGCAAAAGAACCCTGAAATACGCTGGCCAAGTCTCGTTTAGTTAGCAAACTAATGACTGATTTGACACATCTTCCAAGGTGGGGTCAATGTGAAAATTAATTCCTCTGTATAATAACTTGCTTTAATTTGTTTTTCACAGAATATGCTTCTAATCATCATTCTCCTGTGCCATTTCTTTGGATGGATGCTTAATTTCCAGTGATAAGGACACAGAAGTCATAATGATTTTTTTATAGCTTCATTTTTATTTCTATGAAATTTCAGTAGTAGTAAACAAAGGTTCTGATTTTTCAGGTTCATTAAAAAATAATGCAATATACCTTTATCAGTCGTGTAATATGACCACAGAATTTCTATGGTGTGTAAAGAGTAACGTCACAACTTCTACCCCTCTTAAATAAATATGACATTTTAAAATAGAATTTGATGAATAGAGAAGACACCTGTGTATATAACTGTATAAGTCACAACTGAAACAGAGAAGATATACAGTTTGACTCAGACCCCAGTGGAACCTTGAATTACAAATTAGATTGAACCTTGCTTTCTATTTTCCTCTGCTTAAGCAATATAAAATAAATAATTAGAAAAAGCAATCAAATAAACAAAGAGTTAAAGGATTTTCCATTCTATTTAACACAGCCTTTTGGTTGCTGGTAAATGCAGCTACCTAAGAGACTATTTCCTGGGGATCAAAGTAATTTCACTATGTCATTCTCCTCCTCACTGTGAAAAATAGAGAAAGTTCAAGCAACAAGGACAAAAAAAATCTGAATCATATACATAGAATCATAGAATAATTGGGTTGAAAGAGACCTTTAAAGGCCATGTAGTTCAACAATCCTGCAATGATCAGGGACATTGTCAACTAGATCAGGCTGCTCAGAGCCTCATCCAGCCTGGCCTTGAATGCTTCCAGGGCGGGGGCATCCACCACTTCTCTGGGCAACTTGTTCCAGTGTTTTACCACTCTCATTCTAAAAAATGTCTTCCTTATAGCTAACCTAAACCAACTTTCTTTTAGTTTAAAATTATTCTGCCTTTTCCTATTGCATAATTAATTAAATTAATTTCTTGTTTTGGTTTGCTTGTGCATGGCTGTTTCTCTACCAATTAAGCTGTCTTTATCTCACCCCATGAGTTCTCTCACTTTTACCCTTCTGATTCTCTCCCTGGTCTCTCTGGTGGGGGAGTGAGCGAGCAGCTCCTGGGACTTGGCTGCTGGCTGGGGTTAAACCATAACACAAGCCCAACTCTTAGCCTTTCCTCCTAGGAGAGGTGCTCCAGCCCTCGGAGCATCTTTGTGGCCCTGCTCCAGACTCCCTCCAACAGATCTATGTTTTTCCTGGACTGAGGATGCCAGAGCTGGAGGCAGCACTCCAGCTGGGGTCTCACCAGAGCAGAATCCCCTCCCTCTCCCTGCTGGCCACGCTGCTTTGAATGCAGACCAGGACACTTCTGGCTTTCTGGGCTGGGAGTGGACATTGCTGGCTAGTGTCCAGCCTTCATCCAGCAGCACCCCCAAGTCCTTCTCAGCAGGGCTGCTCTGATCTGTTCATGCCCCAGCCTGTTGATTCCTGGTGTTTCCCTGATGTTACACTTGGCCTTGTTGAACCTCATGGGGTTCATCTGCTGGTGTAGTCCCTCCATTGTAGAAGGCCATTACGTTGGTCAGATAGCACTGGGTGAAGCCACGTGATTTAAAGCATATCAAATGTATTATAACTTCTTTCAGTAAAGTAACAGCTATAATTTTAATTGTGTGCTGGGTTTTATGGGATGCTAGCAAAATAAGGAATGAATTTAACGATTACCCAGCTTACTTATTTTAAGAAAGTAAAAGCATATTGAATGTCAGAAATGGATTCTTGATATGAGGAGATTACTTAAATATTTCTTTACTTCTGTTTAGTGCTATGTAATCTACATCTCTGGACATCCAACAAGAAAACAGTGACAGACTTAGAAGTCACAAATAGAATTTCTCCCATGAGATATGAAATGAGGACTTTGCTGAGTTTACATAACATTTCCTTCCTTCAGAGTCCCAGGCAGCAAGATTTGCATTTATCTTCTATCATAGCTACCTGTTACTTCTGTCATTATTGTCCCTTTCTTCTTTTGGAATAAGCAGGGAAGTACTGGAATCTATTGCATTACCTACCATTTTCAATGAGAAATATTGTATAAGCTGTATTCCAAATCTTATCAAATTAAAGTGGGATTTGCATATCCAAGTTGATTGTCCTAAGGGCAAAAAGTCATGATAAAGTTATTCCTTAATCTCTAGATCATGCTGCAGTACAGTTTTGTTTCCTGTCAGCCTGGGAGGCTCAGAGCTCCTGCCTGCCTCAAACCTACAGAGAGTTCTCCCTGGGAAGCTGGAGGCTGATCCTGTAGCTGGATTCCAAATAATGCTATGAGCTCAGTACAGAGGGAAAAAAAAAAGGAAAAAAAAAATCTCTTTTATCATAAATCTGAAGCTGTCAAGAATGTTTTGTAAAATTTGGATCACATTTCTGATATCTGAGTTTCACTCAAAATTTTTTGTGCTCCTTGTAAAGAACTGAGAATTGGCAGCATAAGCACCCTAGTGGGGAAAGAATATTCACTTGAGATGTCTGAAATATGGAATTTGTTCTTACATTCTTAGGTTCTTCTGTCACTGTTTCTGTTATAATACAACATACACAGCAGTGGAACTTAACTTTTAATTTAATGAAAATCAAATATTCATGTGAACCAGAAAAATGCTTTATTGTGACTTTAGATCGAGTTAAAATGAAGTGTAGGTTGTACTGAACCATGCAGCCCATTAAATAATGGCCTCATTTACCACCACAGGTCAAGTTCTGCCTTTGCCCAACAGTGACATGCAACTAATATTACCCTGTTGCATCAGTGAGCTGCGTATTTCCCTCACCCATGTAACACCTACATGTGTACCTTGGCACACCTGCTCCGTGGTGCACTCATCTGCTTCATGATGCTTATGGTTTCAGCATTTCAATATGAAATGTTCTTAAATCTCACAAATGTTTGATTTATTGGACTTGGAATTGTATTTATTCTGTATTTTGCCAGGTATTATCAGTTGGAATGCAAAAGACAAGGAAGGAGAAGGGACAACGTGCATGAAGAGGAAAATAAATGGCCTGTTAAATTTTTCAGGCCACAAATTTGTGTGACATCAGCTGTGAGGGTTAGTCACTCATAGTGGAATCATAGGGGGTCCAGAAAACAGGACTTTGCACACCTTCTTCAGCTATAATTTACATACACTTACCATTTTTTTCAGCACAATTATTTCTTACAAATGGCCTGTGAGTTAGACCTTTTGACACAGCTGAATTCCAGGAGTCATATCAGAGGCACTGTGAAATGAAATGCAATTATGTGTCAGTAAGTGGGTGTGATCCTAAGAGACTCTGGCTGAAGCTAAATGAATAGTTGAGCCTGTGAAAGTCGGAGCAAGTGTGATGTGCATTCAAAACTCTCCAAAAAAGAGATTTTTGCAATTTCCAGTCCCTTCTGCCCTTAGCAGACCATGTATGGGCAGGATATTTTTGTCTGTATGTTAGGTGAAATACTGCTTTTCTTCTAAAATCTAAACTTCAAACCACATTTGATTACCAAATGCAAAACTATACATTTGATGAAAAACTGCAGAAATTCATAAGATATGAACTCAAATTGAAACCCAAGAGTTGAAGTGTTTAGGCTTTTTTTTTTTTCTACAGAGTATAAGGAGGTGAATTGAAAAAATAGAAAAATGTGTGAAAATTAGGGAATGGTTTAGGTAAATTGACATTCCAAATCTGAAAATTCTCAGGACCTGTGCTAAACTGGATTAGCATATTATAAATAAAACAATGAGAATAATTATATTTGAAACAAAATATTTTCTGGATGAAAAGAATTCTATATTTCCATTGTTTTGGAATCCCCCCACAGTTCAGTACAATCCTGTAAAAGGATTGTGTTACAGTACAAAATGCATAATTTCCTCATTGTATTTAGTTAGGGAACAGATCCTTTGTTTGCTCTAGTTACAGTATTACATTAAGTATGCACATATACACATATGTTGAGAATATAAAAGGTGTTAATTTCAGTGGTAATCAAAACACACAATGATTATAGTGTCAGTAATGAACAAATAAAGACAGATCAGATCTATCAGGAGTTTTAACTGTTTTGGAATTTATGATATAGTCCAAAAAGAGTGAAAATAGTCTTTTCCTTCTGACACTGTTTTAATCTGCATGAGGAACCATTACATCCAGGAGGCCTCACTGAAGAGTCTGTTTAAAAAAAAAAAATTAAGGGATTTTTTTTTTAAAACAAAAATGCCAATTTCCAAAGGCCCAGAAATTTTGGGAGTAAAATTAACTGTGATTTTCGTGGCTTGCAAACTGAATCAATACTTTTAATATTTAGTTGTTTGGTATTAACTGCACCTAGACAATCAAACAAAAAGATAATTATGCAGCATTTTTTCTTATTGTTTATTTTGTATCAAGTTTGCTGATTGCATTCCCAGGAATTAGGGCACAAACACTACTTTACTCCATGCTCCTTATACTGCTAGAATATGGTCCATGTTGGACAAGCAATTTGCATCCACAAAATATTGGAGATGTGAACCTTGTGGTCCATATAATATGCAGAGCAAAAATGGAAATTCATATCCATCTGGAATAGTAGAATATATTCACAAACTCGAGTAGCAGTTTTCAGGTATAGACAGGTATTTGTGTGCATCATTAACTGACTGGTGTAAACATGCATAACTGATCATAAAAAGTGCATATGATAATTTACAGGGAAGCCCTCAGATACTTCAGGGTTCTTAATCTAGGAAATACTAATGTTAAGAAGATAATGATGACTATATCCCAACATTCAATTGAAACATGTTGGAACTTAGAGTGTCACAGACCAAGAAGAAATGGTCACTTCCTTCCCATGGCAGTTGTAAACAAGCCAAGAATCCATGAAGCAAAAAATATGATTTTGATAGGTAAAAAATACTTAACATTTGTTCTGTAACCAATTAGCAACCATGCAGCAATGTTTATCAGAAAGCAATATTCTGTGTCCAGGAAGCTGTAGCTAGAATCGTTGGGTGCCGGTAGCTGGACAGGCAGTGTTTACTGTTAACCAATGTCTCTTTACTCTGCCTTGCTCCTTGCTAAACTGCCTCAGGACAGGCAGGAAAGTTAAGTGATTAATTCAGTGCTGATCTGAGTTTGTGTTTAGGGAGATCACGAATCCCCAACTAATAGGAATGACAAACTTTCAAGGAAGAGTGAGCGACTGATTACTCACAGCGTGAGTGTCATGGTGTCATGGTTCCAAGGCATCCATAAGGATTTTGTGTCGCTGTTGAACTACTGGCAGAGTGAAAGAACCAGACGAGCTCGGGTGAGGCAGAAAATCTGAATTTATTATTTAATTCTAAAACTTATATAGACTTTCCAAAGGTCGTCCAGATTGGGTCAATTCATAACCTCCCCCTAGGCCGATAGGCCAGGTAGAATGTCCATCTTTCCAGAGACAGTTTTCAATAACATTCAAGCTTTTATCTCTATTTACAAAACATAGAAGGAAGAAGAGAAAAGTTACCGTGGGAAAGGTCTGTGTTACCACAATTTTGAATTGATACTAGGAATAGAAGTTATTCCTTTGACTTCGGTGAGGCCAAATTTGTTCACCATTGTGCTACCTAAACTACAACAATCATACTGGTTTTGAGTATTATTTGGCTATTTCTGCATTCTTGTATGTAACATTCTGTAATATTTCTTTCAACCATTTATAATGCTTCTCTGCAGAAGCTAAAATCTTTGTATGGAACAGTAGCTTTATTTCTAATCATAGATTTATCTTTTGGATTGAGTTTAGTATTTACCAGTTAATTTCAGGTTCTTTTAAGAAGACAGTGAAATGTTATTACCTTTATCAATCTCTGTTCTTCCATCAGTGATTACGCCGTAACTCATTTGGTGATTCATTCTCACTGTTATTTTTCATTGCCTTTCTTTGAATTTTATTTTTTGCTTTAGGGCAGAGAGTTAAGGCAAAGTAATCATAAGATAAAATAAAGACTTTTCTCTCCCATCTTCTTTTCGTAGAGATTAAACAATCTGTGTTGACTGACAGAATGGATTTTTCATTGAGTACAATGTGCTATTTCTTGAGACTACTTTTATGCACAGAATATTTTTATGTTATCAGAGTGATCATGACAACTGCAAGCAGGCCTCAGAACTTTGCAACAAAAGGAATATATTTCATGAGTTTATTTTCACAAAAGTATATAAAATAGTGCAATAGATTTCATAATATGCACATTTTGAGCCAATATATTATTTTTCTACATTTCCCCCAGATTTTAACTGTTTAGTTTTCCAAATTTAGATTAACAAATGAGAAATACTTTTCCTAGATATATTTTTTTTTTATAATCATAGCAATTTTCTATTGTACACACACATGAATGATGTTAGCCCACATTCCAGTCTTTTCTGAAAGTAAGAAGCAGTTCTAGTTTCTACAATAGATCAGTGAAAAGGCTTCCTGGAAATCTAACACACTCAAGCTACAAATTAGAAAAAATAATCCCCATTAATTTAGTATAGATTCACTTTTAGATCCAGATCCTCATACAAACTGGCAGTCTCAGCAGAGCTTCATCACTTCACAGCAGCCGTGGATTAAGTCTGTATGTGGAAATTTGAACAGAATATTTGAATTTGCAATATCTAAAATCTGAATGCAGGTTTAAATATATATACACAACCAAGCAAATATACTAGTACTCTGCTTTTACATCTTCTGGATGATATCTGCTGCTATTCATATGTTACCTTTCTATTCCTCTCTGTTCCGATGACAAGTTTCTAAGTCTCTGGAAAACAGAGCATTTCATCTATACTGATTAAATAGCTTCAGAATAGTCTACAAGGAGTGGTCTTGAGGCACGAAAAATCCAGGAGGTTCCTGGAAAGCACTGACAATAATTATTTGATACAAGTGGTGGAGAAAGCGATGACAAAAGCTGTGCTGTTGGACCTTACAGTAACCAACAAGGAAGGCCTGGTTGGAGATGTGAAGGTTTGGGGCAGCCATGGCTACAGTGACCACAAGATCATGCAGTTAAATATCCTATGAGGAGGAAGCAGGGTAATGAGTTAGGATCAAAACCTGGATTTCAGGATAGCTAGCTTTGACTTCTGCAGGGACTTTCTTGGAATAACCCCACATAAATGTGCCCTAGTTGGACAGATCTCTTCCTTCTGGAGCAAGAATGGTGCATCCTCATGGGCAAGAAAGTGGACAAAAGGGGCAGGGAGACCAGCATGGATATACAAGGGACACCTGTCGAAACTGGAGGCAAGCAGGAGGTAGACATGAGATGGGAGCAGGAACAGGCCAACTGGGATGAATATAGAGATGTTGTCTGAGTATGCAGAAATGCAGTGAGGGAGACTAAGGTCTATTTGGAATAAAATATGTCTGAAAAGGATTAGGTGTATGTGTAATTCTCTTTGTCCTGTGCTCAGTTCAAAAGACAGTCTCCTAATGTGGAGATGAGACTCTTACAGGTACCACACACATATTTTTATGATTCAGCAGAACAACTCTCTCTCTTCAGAGATTTCAGAAAGAACACCCAGTATGTATTTTAAACCTAAGATGAGCACTTCTTATGAACAGTAGTTTGTAAAATGAAGTCAGTTAACTAAATCACCATTGGTGGTACAAATATGGTTATATGGAGACTTTAACAACATGTTTGTATGAACATTATTTAGAAGAGAGACAAAATAAACTAAAATATCTATGAGAGATATGGTACAAAAGTGACACATCATCAAGATTTGCAAGTAAAAAAGAAATTTTTTTAAAGAGTTATTATAGAAAAAAAAGGAGTAAAATACAAATATTTTTAACTTGTAGGAGAGATATTTTTGAAACTAGATTTAAATTTCAATTCTCACCAAGATAGCCTTAAACTCTAACGTGGAAATGTGGTTTTACTTTTTTAAACCAATTTTTTTCCAGATTCAGTGGTGTATGAGACAAAAATTGGGTAGCTGAAGACAACAGTAAAAAAAGAAATGGAATAAAAAATCAAAGAGTAATGAATGACACTCTGATAGAGAAGAAGAGAAAAATAAACATCAGATCAGAATGAGATACATAGATAACAGAATTAAAGATGCAAGAACATGGTTTTCACTGAGCACTTGGTTGAATGATAGACAGCATGGTAGTTGGAGGTTATAGAGGATTTTATATACCTAAATATTTTATAGAAAATTTCTGACAAAAAACTGTCTCCCATAGGTTTATGTGATCCACTGATTACAGGCTTTTTTGACAAAGATGATACCATTAGAAAAAAAAAAAAATAAGAGCCTTATTTAAAGGAAAAAAATTTGATGAGAAAAAAAGGATATTGCATTCCCAAACTTTTGAATATGGGGAAGATATAGAAAAAAATTTGAAGTAAAATTGAAGGGGGGGAAATTGGACTGCTAGATTGCACAAAGACAGACCCCATTAAACTCAGACAATTGATGAAGAAATGTGGGAGGTAAGTCTCAGGAAAAAGGGATTTAAGAAGACTTGGTGTTTCTTTGAAGAATCAATAACAAGGGCAAAATTAGAAACTGTTGCACTGGCGAGGAAAGATTAGAATGATACTAGGACAATAATTTGACCATGAAATGGATACTGACCTCAAGTTCAAGAACAAAGCATCCAGGAAGTATTCTAAAGGAAAAATAAAACTAAAGGCTAAGTATACCAGGACAAAATTAGGTGGGCTATGGCAAAAGATATTCAACTATCCAGGGATAGTGAAAGTAAATAGCTTTGCAAATGTAGGAGTCCAGGAAAACTATTGTTCTACTACCAACAGAGGGGAAAGTTATTGGTAGATGATATCGATAAAATCACATGTTCAATGCAATTTTACATGAGTTTACAAAAAAAATCATGTGGCTAATGAAATTGCAGACACTAACTCACTGAATGAATAGTGTTACCAGGAAAAGAATATGTAGATAGAAATCTATGTTTTACATTTCCAGGGTCTGAATTAATAGTCTCTAAATGCTAAAAGAAAATTATGAAGGATTCTTAGTTCTCCTGATGTTTGTCTTTGAGTGCTCAGATTGTGTTCTGCAGAGCAACTGTTTACTTTTCTGCGCTTTATTTTTGCATGTAGCATTTCCCACTTATTCTACTGCACTGCATTTTGGGTTCAGTTCATCTTAAAAGAGCGACAATGATTTACAATAATGGTTTCTTCATTATGTTCATTCTTCATATAATGTCTATTTTCCAAAAGATGAGGGGAAAAAAAAGACTAGAGATAATTATAGTTAGTGTTTCACCTTGATTCCTAGAAAATTGATAGAAAATCTATAAGCACATAAAAAACCCCAGCTTAGATGCATAACAGATAACATGGACTTGTCAAAAATAGTCTGTGTTGAACTGACCTATTTTTCTTCTTTAAAAAGGTACCAGAGTTGTACAAATTGGAAAATCAACTTGATTTTTGTAAGGATTTTGCCCATCACAATCCCATATGACATTCTCATGAGTAAGCTGGGGAAGCTTTGAACAGTAATAAGCCAGTACAGAAAAACCAATGTCAAATGCAAAACTGGTTGGAAAACTACTCGGTTTACAGTGAAAATGTAAGTGTAAAAAATAAACTTAATCAGAGTTCACATCTGATTTCATTACCACTAATATTTTTATCAATCAACTAAGTGACAAAACAGAGAGAATTTTCATTATACTCACAGAATACATCAAGCTGTTATTGGAAAGAATGGGGAGACTAACATTCTTGACAAGAATGCAAAACAATTTCAAACTGGAAAGGAGCTAAAAGTCTAGAATAAGATGAGCAGAAAATTGTACATTTAAACTGGAGTAATCAACTATGTAAACAGAGACTACAGAACTAGGTAAATCATTACTCCTAAGAAGAAAACCTGAGTGTCATTGATTCCAGTCCAATCATAAACACAAAATGCCATCCTATTTCTGATTTCTGACCTTATTTTTCCCTCTGTTAGAATAACTAATACCATATATGCTGGAAATATATTCTACTTATCTTCGATAAAAGGTCAGGGAATATTTTTTCCAGGTTCTGATACTGCACAGTAGAAAATGTGTGGTATTCTATTTTCCTTTGTACACATGCACTGATGCTGTACTGGGGAAAGAATATTGACTAAATAACATTTTTATGGTCCTTCCAATCCACATTTTTTGGCTATACTGAAATATATCACTGGAATGACAAGAAATAAAAGTCAAGGGAAATTTTTATGGCCATTTGTCCACAAACACTTGCAAATTTTTAAGGAAACATAATTGTGTGAAGTATTAGTGTATAATAGTAGTGGCATATGATGCAGAAAGTTCAATAGCAAGGATTTTGCAAAGAGCCTGTCATCATCCTCTGCCTGTATAACAGAGGAAAAATAAAAGTGAAAGTCCCAATTAGTTGACCTTACTATTACAGAAGATTTTAGGACAGATTCTAAAGGAAGGAAACTGAATGAAGAATGTGGTGATAAGCGGAGAATGGGATAAAATGCAACAAAATTCTATTGCAGGTAGATTTTGACAGAACAAGTTAAATGACTTTAAATTAACTGAGCTTAATAGTCTGCCTGTGAAAGTATCTGATGGTGATCCTGGACAAAATACTTCAAGTGAAGTAGTTATAGAGGAAATGCAAGATGAATACAGTTTGCCCTCCTTTCTGTTGGTTATATTGGCATGGGAATTATCAGTCTTTTAATTCTCCTATGTCGAAAAATAAAATAAAGATAAATGCTGAGTCTAGGTATGCTACATTTGGTAAGAATGGAAATTTTTATTATGTACTGTTCATAAAAAAAGAAAAAGAAAATAAAACTTGAAACCAGGTTTTGAAAATTTTATGACAAGATGCATGTTAAAGATAACACCAACTAATTCAGCAGTTGCATTTTCAAAACCAGATAAACAGAAAAAATTTCATCCAGTCCAGTTTCCAAAAATTTAAAGTTAAATGGGTTCTGTGTTCAATAAATTGTCTGTGTGGGACAAGACTCTTCAGAGTACTTGAAGTGGGGAAAGAGATGAAAAATAAAGGTTAGAGTAATATTTAGGCATTAGAGACATATGGCAAAAGGAAATATCAGTAGAACTAATAAGTTAAGCTCCTACTCTGAAGATATCCTGTGGAAGTGCTTATGTTTTTTTGTATTTAGGGAAGCTAACAAACTAAGTTGACTGATACGAGTTTCCTACTGTTTTTCACATCCTGAGAAACTTCCAAAAATGTTCTGGAGAGATGGTAGAGGTGCTCTTAACACAGAAAAATTCTGTCTTTCTAAACACCAGACTTATCCATGGGGGAAATAATATGTACCTCTCTGATTGACTTCCTAACCCTAAATAAATATTTGAGGATGACAGCAGGGATAGGATGTGTGGACAGCTGAATAGAAAAAGAAATTAAGTGCCTGAGTGCTTCTGATTCCCATATGGATCTCATATAATATATAGGAAGCTCGGTTTGGGATATGTTTTCTAAGAAAATTTGTTTTGTGAAAAGTAGCTGGTCAAGACTCACTCTATCATTACATCTATGAGATTAAAAAATGGCTCGTGAGCTGAACTGAGTTCAGTCTTCTTGAGGTTCATTATCATGAAAAACCAGCACAGGGCAACCTTAAAATGCAATAAAGCCATATCAAGTTACAGGAAATGATAAAACAGGCAAGTAAAGTAAATCTTTTTCTGTGTTGTAGTAACTTCACAGTCTATAAAGTTCTAGTTTTCAAGAAATTACATTCCATGCAGTCTTCCCAGCAGTTTAAGTGGGGTTAGATCAGGTTAAACTGGGTTCTGGAGTTTCATTTACTGGAAGGTGAAGAGACATGCTGCAAGGAGCAGCTTTTGCTCTCTGCTTCCCGTGTTCTTTTCTATAGGTGGCTGCTGACAAAAGATCACAATTTATTTGTCTTTCAGAAACACTTTCTACAGGCTTATGTGTGTCTTCATGGAGAAGGTACTGGAGAAGCACCCCAGATTTCCTGGTTTCTGTAGGTCCTGATGTTCCCAGAATTTTGAGTCTTTCAGGTTCTAAACTGCCACCAAGTTAGCATACCAAGGGAGCAGGTAACCTACAGGCTACAGATTCTCAGCTCCACAGTTTTTCAGAATATCTTCTGGGAACTGCTGAGTTGACTATACCAGTTCTATTGAGATGATTGTGTCATCCCCATATGACTTTCATGGCAAACTATTTAATGTTTGTGATATAAAATATTCTGATATTTTGCTCCTTCTAAAAGCAAACCTCAATAACAACAAAAAGTTCCATGTAGGTTTTTTATCATAATTGAGAATTCTATTTACCTGAGGGAGACCTTGCTTTGTGCAGAACTTATATTTAGTTTTCCGGACAGAGCAAAGCCATTCCACCTCTCCCAGACACTCAATATAATCAAGTAGCAAAGGCTCAGAAAGAAACCTGAATGAATCATTTTCCACACTGTCTGGGGGCCAACAGCAAGCACAGAGATGGTTCTTAGAGACTCCCAAGCCATTAATAGTTTCCTTGTCTGAGTAAAAATAAGTGGGACACTTATGACAAGACATATCATAAGTGGGATACAGACAAATGAGAAACTTACAGAATTTGTAGCACAGGGCTGGGGAAAGGAAAGAAACTTACTGCTGTAAATTCACACTTCTCAAAGAGAAAAGAATGGGGCAACATAGCTATAGGAGAGTAGGAATAAGCCATTTTTAGAAACATATTACATAATAATGCATTTAATTTCCAAGGCCTGTAGATAGAATAAAACAGATATCATACCTGTTAATGAGCATGTCCAAGGCTCATAGTTCTGAAGAGTTTATTTTGTCTGGTTTGGTATATGATTGAATAATTTCTAGTTTAGTTTCATTTTTTATCAGAAAAGGATCTTATAAAAGCCAATCAAATGTTTAGCACTAATGTGCTGTCAAGTGGTTAGCACTTCACACAACATGCACATGCTTTACCACATTTTGCAGAGCAAAGCAAATCAAAAGTGCTTGATTTACAAATTTGGAATCAGGCTCAAGTACAGTATATATTAAAACATATGCATCCTATATGGGTTGCAAGTAAGAAAGTAAGAGAATAGAAAAGCTGAAGTGAAAATGAAGACTGGAATTTAGTTACACTCCACTATTCAGCTCATTTCCACTTTTTTATATTAGAATGCTAGAAGCAAGCCCTGACAAGCTATCCAAACACACTTGCTGATCCTATTTTATGCTTTTCTTTTAATTAATCTTCCTCTTTGCAGTGGTAACTGAATTTGTCATGTTTCAATTCTGAAAACTACTGCAATATTTGAGCAATATTACTGGTTTCTGTTGCTGTATAACTGGGAATTTTCACCAATTACATACAATTTTGGTTTTGATGACTGTGACAAAAATTAACAGTTTATCAAAGAGAGAATGAATTCTTCATCCTTTCCTTCTCTTTATCTCCCCTTTCGAGGTTGTGACCAAATTACCAAAGATGTTTTAAAGTCCGTGTCTGCCATGTCTCTGGAAAACAAACCCAGTTGTTCTTCCTGGAGGGTATGAGCCTATATGTCCTCTGGAGGCTGTTCAGATCCTCAGACTTAGCTTCCATGAATGCAGGCTCTGGCTCTCTTTTTGCTCCTTCACTGCCTGGGTGTGATGCTGAGCAGCTATTTCGTAACATCCTTTCATTCTAAGCTCCATATACACCATTTCTCTCTGTAACTGTTAGCTACCTCCCATTTCAAGTTTCCTTTTTCACAGTCTTCTCCGTCAGCTTCAACTCTTTCTATTTCACAAGTATATCTTTGCTTTAATCCAGGATGCCTCTTCTGCTCTGACCACCTCATTTACCAGTTTGTTAGATTTTGATCTCATGTAACACTCATTAATATTTTAAGATCCAGCTAATCCAGTTATCTAATTTATAAGAATACTCTGAGTATTTTTGAACAAACTAGGAAATAGGCAAGTTGAAGCCATCATCTCCTGTTTTCTCCCTTGTTTTGTTTTTACTTTCATTTGTTTATGGAGTATTAGACCACTTTTGATTTGTGTGCTATTTGGTGCAGCCAATATCTTTCCAGAATAAGCCTGACTTACTGTAGGTCAATTGAAAAAGAACATCTATAGGGAGAATATTCCAGAGAACCAAGCTGTCCTAAAATAGAGGTATTCTTCAGCACAATTCCTGGATCACTCTTGTTAAGATCTAGGGTGTGACTCACAGCTGGTAAAATACATTAAGACTCTTATGTTGCTGAAAATGATCTGTGTATCAGGCCAGACAAAGTACCTCTCTACTTTCTTTCACATTTAGCAAAAAAAAAAAAAAAAATTAGATTTGTACTGTGCAGATGTCTCAGGAAGAACAGTTTAAAGACATTGTTTTTCTTATTATTTGCCAAAATGTTCCTTAAAAACACATGAAAACCTGATTCACTTTCAGACTCCATATTCTGAAAACCTGCAATCTACAACAGTGTTTTATTTGTCACAAAGTATGAATCACATACATTAAAAAAAATAAGTAGAATTCAACAGGTCTTTATTTCAGTGATGCTTATATTAGAATGGCTTTGTGCTATGACACTAGCTTTAGGAAAAAAAGACACAATAATTTAATTTTAAAACTGAAATGCTCAGGGACTGAGGTTAATAAAGAGCAAGTATTATGCATGAACTTTTTTCTATTCATACTTAATATTCTTTATCATTATGGGTAGAAGGCATTGTAAAACATTCTAAATTTTTTAATATTCAATTTCATAATGAGCTGTATAAAATGCATCCCTTTATACCATTAATACTCTAATTCCCATTGACACAGTAGACCTTTCCAATCATATCCATTTTTAAATACTCAGACTATGATGAGAGATTTATGCAGGTCAGTCTGTCATGTGTCTGGAATAAATATCTGTAATCACATGCTTTTGTAGATTAAGAAAGACAGAAAGATTGTATGCCAAAGACTAGGCAAGAATCTTTGGTACAGCTCTGTTAACCTCTCAAATTCCTTCAGCTTTTCTGCTCTTTTAAAGTGATATAAGAAAGTATGTAGTTTTTAAGAAAATATCTGAATTTCCACTTCTTTTCCCTCTCCCCACCTTTCTCTAGATTTAAAAGCCAACAGTTTGCAATATGTCACTTCCATATAGTCACACAAACCATACTGATCCTTTCCAAGTTCCTAATGGAAGTTTTTCCTTTCTAAACTACTGGTCTAGCTAGAGACTTTCATCCTACCATTCAAATATGACAGTGCTGAAAAAAAGCATTCCTACTTTCTTAATCTCTCTCCATACAATTGTGTAGTTACCATGACAAGTATACTGTTATTGACTGTTTTTCTGTAGAAGCTATATTAAGCTCTCTATGCTTCCTCTTTTCTCTTGTGTGAAATTTGGCTTTCTGAGAGAAAAAGTGCAATAACTCTTTAAGACTCTTCTTCAAAGTTCAATGTGTCAGAGGAGTTCACAGTTTCAAAGAAGATTTGAAATAGTTCTTCTGTCTCCTACAGGTTTACACTTAGGGAACAACAATGTACTGCATAGTTTGTCTTGGATTGTTTGACAGCACAGTAGGCTCTAAGTGTTCAGTGTTCATACTGTTATGCAGGAACAGAAAATACTAAGTGTTGGTTCTAAAATTATCTTGGCAGTGAGGTTTTCCCTAGCAGTGATGACTTCTTAAGTGAAATCTGAAAGGGCATGTTTGTTTTTCAGATGTCATTGTTTCTATGCCACCAGCTTGCCAGTGACTTTTTTATTTTCAGTTAGTATTCTATATGTTGCAAACTGAATGCTCTCAGTGTGATAAATTCCAGTTTGTGACATGAAGGTCTATCTTTCCAGACTTAGCCAGTGCTAACTGCAGTTGCTTGCAATGTTCCCTGAAAAAGCACTCACGTAGAACTCTAACAATGGATTTGTGCTACCCACAGCATTAGTCAAATGTTTTAAAAGTGAAATATCAACAAAGTAATTGTAAAATAGGGAAATTATTGGAGGTTTAAAATGTTCAGAGAAAACTTTCTGTCCCCTGAAAGATCATGAAACAGCATCAGTTCAATGCAGAGGAAGAGGAATAACTACATGACCAGGAAGGTCAGGATTCAGCCCTATATAGAAGTTCTTTGATCAAAAAGGTAAAAGTTTTTTTACAACAGTAAGAACAAACTTAATATAAGCTTGGAACTGTACATGCACTTTATTAACAAGGAGCTTACCTTGATTGAGATATTAAAATACATGAAAGAATTGGCATGGTAGCAGAAAAGAGTTTGTGAGTATAAAAACAGAGAACTATTATGATATTAAAACTTAATGATGTGACAGCTGATCCTTTTAATGAATGACCTGTGAAAGTCCTTCCACCTGCCCATGGAACTCTTTGTGTTATGTAGTAATAATAAATACACATAGCGCCATGCAGGCTACATATCAGAGGATGGATATAAAATTCACAATAAAATGTTGAACAATAAAGTACCAAATATTTCCAGGCTTCAGCACAGTTTCTCTAGAGATTATCTGTTTGTTTCCATACTGTAATGCACTGTGATATGCAAGCATAACTTAAATACCTGGTGCCAGGAGTACAAATTGTTTGACTGAGTATTAATGATATATTGCTAAAATCATTATTATAATGAGAAAAAATTACTTCCCTTAATATTAAGGAGAATGAAAGAAGAAAAAGTCAAACATTTTCTGTCTGTAGTTAAACTATTAAATTCATATTTAGCCACTTGCATTCTAATGCCTTTATTTTTAAAAATTCTGAGTACCAGCTTCTCAGTGAACATCACTGAAATCACTAAATGACTGACATCTCTGGAAATCAAACCCTCTATTTAAATGCCAGGAGAGCACAAGTTTTCCAAGTCTACATGCAAGATATAAAGGTAGTTATGTGATATCTGAAGCTTGTGACTAAGCTGGAGCTCAGAGACTCATGATCAGAATCGTCAGTGCCAGGCTGCAATTACGTTGAGGTTTGGATCATGCTGCAGAACCTCTGAGCTGATAGCACCACCATGATGTGATGGGAACAGTGACTGTCCTGTCCCAGACACACCTCCCTTCCAGAAAAAAAATCCCTTGTTTCTCTTGCGGTGGCATTTTCTGGTCCAGATGGGTCACCAGGCAGGGTCCTTCCTAAAGCATCTTTTGCACAGCAAGAGAGAGTGCTGACACACTGCTGTCAGTGCAGATGAACGGAGAGTCGATAGGCATCACTGATTCTGTAGACTTCAGTCCACTCCTTTACTCAGGCATTTTATGACTCTATTGACACAACCTGGCAGTTAATTTAAGGTCCTGCAAGTGAAATGCCACTTTTCAGTTTAATTCCTGATTTTAATTTTGGTTTGGTAACTCAGACTAGCCAGGGGAAGTAATACGTGTCACATTCTTAGAAGTAAACCTGATTTAAATAATCACCTTTAATGATCATAGTCTTCTGTTACTACAGTAGGCAAAACAACAGTCTAGACTTAGAAGTAGACAAGTTGAATAACATTTTCCACTTTTTGTGCATACCAACCAAAAATGCAACCTGAGGAATAATAAATAAGATTTAATAATAATGTCTGGTTTAAGTGGGGGAAGTTATTCCTCTGTTAGCATTCATAAAACATCCAGCTACAGTATTGATTTTAAACCCTTTAAATATACTAGTGAAAAGTACTTATGTAATCCTTCAAGCAGAAGGAAAAAGGATATATTCTGTTTATAACACACTAAGTAGGCAGATGCCTCTAAAGTAGATTCCACTTCAATGCAAGACTTTGTGATACCAATTAGAAAGCATATGCCATATTGCCATGACATCCTGTTACTAAATGCTGATGAAAGTTTATGATCATAAGTGAAATATGTAAAGTAGGACTTAAAATAATCTTTCAAATTAAAAGTGTTAAAATATATACAGTGCAGAATGTATACCAGGTGTTCTGCAATGCAGGCTTTCAGGGCTGTATTTCTATGAGTGTTTGTGGAGCAACAGATTTCAGTGTGGCCTCAAGCATTGAGATACATCAGCTTCCATATTTTTCCTGTGAAGACTAACACCAACAGCAGATGACCAATGAAGTTACAGTAAAAGATACTGACAGGTATAGTGGAGCTGGATAGCAAAGCTATGATTGCACTGTGGTAAGTAAATTAATTTGAAAGTAGACTCTCCCAACTAGCTTTGGGTTCAGGCAGGCTTTGTAGCCCTCACTGCTACCTTAATCCCTTATTATCTAATCTTCTGGTGATGCTGGAGCATTCTTCCCGCTCCAGTCAAAGGTGGGAGTCATGGGGACCTGAGACTGCTCAGGGCATAACATCACACCGTGTCTGGTACTGGCATGAGTACGGGATAGCAATTTGGCATGTACTGAAACCCTGAAACTGGGACTCTGTTTCAGTTCCACAATTTAATGTATACAAAAAGGCTGCCTTTAAACTGGTGACTTTCCCAGGAATGGAATGGTTACACTGTATCCTGCGTTTTACCTGCGAGTCTTTGGACTAGATGCAGGGCTCCTTGGGCTTGAACTGCGGTCTCATGTTCTCTGTTATGCTGCTTTGGTTAATGATGGCGACATTATTTCAGTATTGTCCTTTGTTCACTAAGTTCTCAAACTCATATTCTAAGACCAAAAATGTTTATCAGAACACCTAGTCTAATGCATTTCATAACACAGACCATCAAATTCCAGAGTTTTTCCTTCACTGAGAGCAATAACTAATCTATTTATTTGGGCTAAGAGTCTGAGCTGAAGAGAGTCAAAGACAGAAAATCCATCTCACATGTTCTGATGCTTTTTCATATTCAGTCATAAGGAAAATAATGCTACTCCATTTCAGCATGTTTCATTAAATCCCAACCATCTTTGGTGTTGTCTTTAAACACTGAAGAATTAATGCCTTATCCAGCAAAGCTAAGTATATGGTATGATCAAATCAACTCATGGTCTTAATTTTAGCATTCTAATTAGGCAGAACTCATAAAGCTAAATTTCTTTAGCCCTTAAAGTGTTCTTACGGCTTTTTCATGCACCATTTCCCTTCATTTCATTATTTTCAATGCCAGCTTTTTGAAGTACACACATACAACAAGTGATCTTTGTATTTCAATATCTCTTTGAACAATGCTGAATTCACCACATCCATTTTTAAATCAGCATTGCTCAATTTTTGTTCTTCTGTCACCGCTTGTCCCCCCTAGTCCAGTTCAAATATTTTTTCCCTACTTTTGAGAAGTCAGTTGACTAATTATTAATTAATTTGCTTGAATTTTGCTGATCTTATGCTGGTATTTTTTTTTTTAAATTAAGATATAATGGAGCAGTAAGCTAAAGGCTCTGAGCAGGATGAAGTTGATATAATAATTATTTCTGTCCTTTAACGTCCTTTATTAATTTTCTTATTTATCAGCTGCTCAGTTAATTAATCTAGTACTGCTACCATAATAATTAATTTATAACCAACTCTGTGAGTCCACTTTAGATATTGGCAATGGGAAGAGAATTTTCAGTCTAATAGGAATTGTGGTGAGCACTTCTTTCCCTTCCTCTCTTTTTCCCTTCTTTCTGGTCTCTGCAGTTCCAAACAAAATTTTAAGAGTTATGGAAATAAATATTTCATAATTGTTGTCCTGGTTTCGGCCAAGGACACGGTTAATTTTTCCCAGTAGCCATGAGGAAGGAGAGCTTGGAGCTGTGTGGGCATGGCCAAGACATTGTGTTATTTGATACCATATTACATCATGGCCTGGGGCAGGGGAAAGGGATTCTCTCTGCTTCCCAGAAGAGGGGCTGTTCCTTTCCAGTGGAGAAAGCATGTTGAGAGGTTGGGAAAAAGGTATGGATATGGAGGATCCAGGCACCATCGTTCATTGTCTCGGGACAGCACTGGGTCAAGTCAAGCCGTGAGAAATTTCTGCATGTAAATCACCCTCTTTTTTTATACTTTTGTTATTAATATGATTGCTGTCCATTTTCTTATCTCATTGCAGTTTCCAGTAAATTTTTCTTATCTCAACCCATAATCTCTGCCTTTTTTCTCTCTCCCAGAGTGAGGAAAGGGAGTGGGAGTGCCATTCCTAAACCACAACTGTTGTTAGTTTTCAAAAATCTCAATTTGCCATGTAAAACAAAGACAGCATGTAAGAACTTCAAGCACACTCATGCATTCCAGAAAACATTTTGGTTTTGATGAACCATGGCAAGAAATTGAATTTGTCATCTTTACCAGATGAAAACGTAAATTCTCACTTCTTTCAATATACTGAAGTATTCGTTGAATTAATTTTCCTTTTCATCATTATTACATATTTTATCACATCTGACTTATAACGAGGATATGTTAATTGTAGTATTTATTACATCTCTAATATGTTTGAACTCATAGATCCTGTCCAAAAACATGCTCCGGATGCCTTTGCTTCTTTTTCAATTTTCCCAAACCATTTTGTTTTCATTTATGCTGTCTCTTTCTTCTCCTTCCTCCCAACGCCTCACATTCTTTGTACTTATTTTCCTGTTACTGCTTTCTTTTTCCTTTCTTTCACCAAGTTCCTGTTAAACACATCTATTCCAAACTGTTTTCTGCAATTTTTTCTTCTGTTTCTTCTTAATTGTAGATTTTCATTGGTATTCATGACAAGACCTAAAACCCCAATTTTTTGGAATTGAACAAATTGTTCTCTTTACCAGCGACTTGAACAAAAAATGTACGTAAAAATTGTTGTATACTTTTAAAGAAAGAAAGACCTAGTGGATTAAAGAGAAAGTACAGGAAAAAACCCTAAAACACAGAAATATCGTGCTATCTCATAACAATTGCAATACAATCTATGCTTAGTCTGCAGATACTGTCACTACCTCACTGCCCCCCATCATTCTGTGTTTACTTTCCCAAACTTCCAAAAGCCTCTTGATTTGGATGTTAAAAACTAAGGAGAAAAAAAGTTGTTTTTCCTAAAAATTGCATCAAACAATCAGGAACTTCAGGGTTTTGATAGATCCTGGCCTTGCAATACACATAAAAAAGAAATATGATGTTTATAGCCAAACATTGAGATGCATTCTAAAAACATTATATCGATGATATCCTTTAATGAGAACAGTGAGTCATCCTAGAGCTATGCTGTATATATTCAGTATATTTAAATTTGCAACAGTCTTTGAAGGATTCTTGTACCATCTCTAATCCCATTTGTAACATTTAACCGCATATGATTTTAATGAATATTTCTAAAAACTTTATACATACTTTTTGCTATCAAATTGATGTGTGTTATTTAGGTTTTCCCCTGATTACCTATAAACAACTATGAATTATTATTGTCGTTTAAGCGCTCTGCACTTGATTAAGTAAACATTGATATTGCCTAGCTCATGTACTCATTTACATACTCCTTTATGTAATCTATTTTAAAGTCAGTTGCTCTGAATCACTGATAACATTTTTCTACGTCTGTTTCTTCGTGTCATGAAAGTATTAATTCAATTTCTGAGTATCATTGTCAGTTAAAAGAAAGGTTTTATTCATATCCAAAAACACCGTTGCTTGTCTGAAGTTATATCGTTGTCTCCAATATTATTTTTCCTTCTCATCTTCTTTTCTACTTCTTTTGAAGGCAAGGGTTATTCTGATTTTTTAAAGTTAGTGGTGGAAGACTTTTGAAACTACTGGAAGGGGGAAATATTTAGTCAGTAGCTTGGTGATTTTTTTTATTTTATAAGGAATTATTGTATATTTTTGTGATTTTGTTATTTTAACTGTCTTTTAGCTTAGGATACCCTGAGGAAGTTAGGGAGTAGCCTGGAACTTATATACTTCAGAAGTTTTAATAAATGTAATCCACCTGCAGAACTTAATCAATAGAGAGTTGTATATCTTGGATTACTAAGTAGCTAAAGATGGATGAAGTGTTCTGAATATCAGTAAGAACAATAAGGTACAAGAAGTGGGACTCTTCTTGTAGAGAGGAGAAATTGTGCATGCTCATGAGCAACCAAGCTTAACCATAAAATGATAGAGAAGCCTTTGTGTTATAATGTATATATAAACCCTGAAAGTCTTTTGCTTCTTCGGACCTTCTTGGTGAATAAATAACTGTCTGTTCCCAACCTTGGCCAAGCGTTGTGAAGAGGGAATGTTCCCTCCTTATCTTATGGCTATGGAGCTTTAAAATTTTGAGGTGAGCATCTTTGCTTCACTGTTCTTGGAAAAAGCAGTGAATTAAATATGAATGCTTAGAGGGAAAGACTGAAGTAAATAGATGAGTGGCTAGGAGGAAGATCTGCAAATATAGTTGTTTCTGTGATTTTAAATATATATAATAATTTAATTCAAGAGGTGTGTACTTTCATTACAATGATTTGCAAGCCTCATATATTCCTAGAACATGAAGAAGGAATTTGTGCTTTCCTGTATTGTGAAGTATATATGATCGTACGTTTTTACTATAAATTCTTTTCTGGCCACTATCTCAACAAGTACTGTGTTTAATTGTTGGTTTTTCTCAAAAACATATATAGTTTGGGAAACATACATGCAGTTTTATAAAAAGAGTTTTCAAGTGTCCTAGATTTTATGCAAGGCTGAGGCCAATGAAAGGTACAGAAGCTAAAGATTGGCTTGATGCTACACTGTTTGAGGAAGAATAACAAGAAGCCAAGATTCATGAGGTTTGGCATATGATTTCATTCATTTCTTTCTCTTCTACCATGGTTTGGTGGCACAGCTGCAAGGAGCCAATTCCGTCAAGACAGCAGGAAAGATTTTCTTCTCAGGGAGCAAAGTCTACTGCTGTCTGCTAACAGTCCAATGACAGGGTACAAATAACTCATGTTAAGCTTCTCTAAGCTCCAAAGAGAACAAAACTTGAGAATACCCATAACTGCGAGAACAAAGGAAATATGAAATATAGAATCCTACTTGAAGTTTTGAATGTATATCATCAGCCAATCTAATATACCTGTTCAGTACTTACATAGCACATTTGTGAGCAGCTGAAAAATTGCAAAAGACCTTTATTAAAAAAAATAACTGCATGGTGCACTCTGCTGTAACACAAATGTAGATTTTCTTAATTCTATCCACGTGTCAAAGACTTCAGGGTTCCACAGAATGCTTTAGATACCAAAACATAAATTACATACCAGTATGTTATCAACTATTGTATCTTAAAATTTCTGTACTAGCCTTATTGTGTCTAAAAAACTTATTTCATATAAAGTTATGTGCAATTGGGTCACATACAGAGTTTGCCAATAAATCCTTAGAATTTACCCACAGTTAGTAGCCAATGAACTGCTGAGTTACTCCTTCACATTTTTCGAGTCTTAAGCTATGAAGCTACACTGGTTGACAATGGAAGAAAAGTTTCTACAATATTGCTGATAAAGGCAATAAGGAAATTCCAAATAGCATAGGAGTGCTTCCTTGCTTTCCTCTGTATTTCATCTTTCTAGATCCTGCCTGACTGTGCACAGAATACTGAATACCTTGAGCCTTTCATTCCTGTCAAAGCAACCTATTTATCATGTACCTAGGAAACATGAACCATCATATAAACGATTCTGATGGAATAAAGGAGTATTTGCTTATTTAGGGTGGTGGACTGCTGGAAGATGGGACTTGGTTATGAAGCTTGCTAAGACATTTGCCCTCTGTTCTCACTTTGAATGTTGTTCTCATGGGAACACATGCCCCCTCAAATGCAGTTGCACAGCAGTGCTTTGCACGGACCTGCTTGGCTTTGTGTTACCTGTGTGCTCTGGAGACCACTGCTACTTTGGGGCAGTGTTGTGGGAACACCACAAGGCATTATGGCAGAGAAGTGCACAGTATCTCAGTATGACACAGAAGGAGGAAGCCACAAAGGGAGGAGAGGCTTTCTGGGACACAGTTTTATTCTCTAAGGTGAGAGAGATAGTTTGTAAGTTTTAAGATCTGAGATGGAGTGTTAAATTATGATCCTTCTGTAGGGGCAGGCCATTGAAGATGACTCGCTGCCTATTCCTCGCCCCTGCTTCTGGAAGTGTGACAGATGTAACCACGCCACCCAAGGAGCTCTTAGACATTCAGGTTTCTCAGTCATGTGGTGGCAACCTCAGCAGATCCTGTTCTTAGGAAGCTTTAACTTCCTAGCTCCCTCTGTAGAGTGGTCTTCCTTATTGACTCAATAAAACATTTAAAGGATATTTGTTCTCTGAGGGTACCATATAGAACTGATTGACCAGCAATATGACCTACAATATACATTTTCCACCTGTGCATATTTCTTTCAAGCAAGTAATAAAGTAACACTATCATTAGTTTCTGTCAGCAAAATAAGCCATCTTTCTTTCTTAAAAAGAACATTGTCAAACAGAAGTTAGACCTACATAAAAAATTTGAACCAAGGTCAACACCAGAAAAATAATATCAGTGGAAAACCCCCAACTTTTCTGTTCTTTGTATTTTTTTAAACTAAATTCCAGTCTCGTCTTATTCTTCACAACAATGTTGAAGAAAACAGCAGTTGTTAATCCAAAACTCTGTCAATCATCTACCAAGTGGAACAAAACTCACAGGATATTGAGTTGCAAAAAAAAAAAAAAAAAAAAAAACCAAACAAACCACAGAAAATTTACAGATACACCTCTTCAAATAAATGCTAAAAAAATCCCACAAATAATATTGTCAAACAAGACTTGCCTATAAACTAAGTCTTGTGAAATGCTGAGGCAAAGGTTATTATGGTTTCTGGTATAAGTTATTTACCCTTAGGGCACTTGTTTATCGCTAATCTAGCAAAAGAAAAAAAAAAATGTTCTGGCTCCCTGTGTTAATATACTGGTAGGGTTTTTCCCACTGCTTTTTTTTCATTGGCTCTTGTAGTCAATAAATTTTATCAAAGTCTTCTGTGAGAGAAAGGCTAGAAACAACATGGAATACTGTGGTTTGAAGCACAGACTAGAAATAAGCAAATATTTTTGGGCATCATCCAGGGACAAATACCTATAAAGTCAGACGTACAAACTAGTGCATTAGTGAATCATCATCCTGAGGGCAGAGCACATATTGGGCTCACTTTCAGGGGAAAGGTAGAAATTGTGCACATTGGATGCTGCTGCAGTAATTTAGGCAGAAAGAGCTATCATTTAACATTAATTCTGTTTCATAAAACAGCTGGGGGGAAAGCAAAATTATAGAGAAAAATAACAAGGACTGTAATGCATTAATTAATCACTTGTGCAAGCAACATCCTTCCCCCTCCAACCCCACCTCCAGCCTGGTCTAGCAGACCTGCCTGATTCCCATCTGAAGGGCAGGCACCACTTTAATTTCTGTATTTGTTTTGTCACATATTGCTGGGCTGGAAATTCTCCTCAAATCCAGTTGCTCCTAAATTGGAATCTCCATGGCAACATTCACAGGGGTGCACGTTGGAGCCAGCTGCCAGAAGAAGACAGTTGCATCATAAAAACTGAGAGGATTGCTGCTTTTCATTTTTCCTGTCTTGAGATATATAGACAGACAGACAGACAGACATAATGTAAATAACAATGTAAAACTCTGGTAAAAAAGTAGATGATAACACAAAGCTATTTAAAAAAATTTCAAACGATGAGAAATTAGATTTCAAGAGGTGAGAATTTAGGTTGTATAAATGACTTATATTAATCCTTTTTGTTGTTTTTAGTGTTTAAAAGTAGTGACTTACACCAAGGATTTGAAGTTGAAAAAGTAAGGTGGTGTCAACATCAGCTGTATGTCAGTTTACTGCCAGCTAAATCCGATCTGTGTCAATCAGGTAGTGCTGGAGGTGGATCAGGACTCTCACGTCGACTATGCAGTGTGGAGCACTCAGAAAGAAGAGATTTTAAAGAATGACATGTTGGTTTTGCCAGAGTTACTGCAAGGAAATTAGTCTGAAAGATCAGAATGGGGAGTGGTTTTAGGTGTGGGACTGAGGAGTAATTAAATACAGAGAGACTAGAGGGACCAGCTTACTTGCCATCATATTTGGAAAGGCAGTATCAAGTGCACCATTAAAACAAGAAAATTAACTGTAAGACCATTTTGGCAGCAGAAGATGCTTAAGTCTCCTGTGAAGCTTCCATTTCATGTACTATGATGCAAAAGAGTATGTCTTTTTCTGGACTTAGAACAGACATTTTTATTGCAGTCATTTGCTTTTTATTTCTCCAGAAATAATTTTGACAATTATTTGGCCATTACTGTGTGTGTCCATACAGAAATAGTATTCTTCTTGATGACAGTGGAATCACAGAAAAACTTAAAAATCCTCCAGGCCTTTCCAGGAAAGAGAAACAGAGAATGTTTAGGTAATTGTATAATTAATATAAGGACAATTTTGTTTTTCTCCTCAGAAATGATTGATTAATGCAAAAGTTTACCTATGTGTTATCTTAGATTTCAGACTTTGCATTCTACTTAGCTTCATGCACAAAACGTGTACTTATTTTTCACACAAACCCCTATTCTCTAGAGAGCTTCTCATAGGCAGCAATGCTGTTTGGGACAACTGCACATGCACGCATGATTCACTCTGGCATTTTGTCATTCAGATAAATGCTCATACACAACAGCTGGATCTCAACAGTCATCCATTAAGAAATATTTGTGACTCCTCATGTCAGAGATAATGAGAAAATAGTTCAAGAAAGTCATCTTCATAAAAAATGGATCTTCTTTCTTTTAGCTTGCCCAGTTTCCTCTGTTAATTCTCAGAAGGAATTTCCCCATCTCTGTCCAACTCATGTTATGCAAAAGTTGAAAGTTTATTTCTTCTGTTCTTCAAAAAGTACAAGTGAAAAAAAAAAAGGATGGAAGACTGGCACTGACTAAGTCTCTGCAGCTGAGCTGAAACACAGAGTTTGGGTAGCATCAGCCTGGCACAACATGGTTAGTTTGAGGTTTGCCTGTGTGATTAAAGCTTACCATGGACGTCCTCCTATCATAACCCTAAAAGTAAAAGACCTTTTCCGTTTCTCCTGACAGATTTTGTTTACTTCATGCCGTGTCCTGTGCAGCAACAATATTTTGTAAAAACAATGAAAATGTGGAAATCAGAATTTGCATTATGGAGAGTTACAATCTTTAATTACAGTCCCACAGGCATTACCACTTTGCTTAATTTATTTTTTTTAAAGTAAAAGATGTACTGGTGCAATGGTTGGAACTGGGCTTCTTACAGTTCATCATGCACTACATGAAGTTGAAAAGAAATTCTGAGAGAGAGAATTCAGATAGAAAATAAGGAAGCATAAATGCAGACCTGAAGTTCCATGGGAATTTCTGGCTCACCAAAATTTTAAAATTCTGACATTTCTGTTAACTTCTTTTTAAAATTTAGGCAATATAGGTAGGAAGCAGATGTACCAGAAGTGGAGGGTAATGGAGCAAACATGAATTTTGAAAATCCTTGTAAATAAATCTAACCAGCTTACAAATAAAATCAAAATAAATATGCAAATATGTCAGTAAATAAAATGTGAAGAAAATCAGTGTTTATTAAATTCAACTTTAAATTAGCAAGTGATTAAGCACATTGTGCTCAATACTCATGAGTAAAAAGTGTTCACCATTAAATTGTTTTGCAAATATAGAAAAAAAGGTACCCAGAACAACAATATTATTCTTAGTTGAAACTGAATCTAGTCAATACCTACAGTCAAAATAGTAGAAAATTTTAAAATTATTTTTTCTAACATCTTTAGTAATAAAATACTTTCACTTACTACATTTTTTCACTTAGAAAAGTGTTCAAAGAATCAGGACCCAGGAAGACAGTCTCCCCTCCCCTCCCCTCCCCCCCCCTTCCCTTCCTTTATGTAAAACAAAATCCTAAAAAACTACATAAAGTCCAATATTTTTCTGTTATTTCTAACTAAACTTTTTCGTATAGCTTCTTCAATTTATCAACTAAGCTGAAAGATTCCTCTATTCTCCATGTTTCCTCTGGCAGCATTTTATAAGTAAAAGACCAGAGAATAACTGTAGGCACTTCACCACCTGAATAGATTTGCAATCCTTTGTGGCATTGTTCAGGAAAGGATTTCTCATCCAAGTTAGATTTTGACATTTGAGACCCCAAGAAGCAAATCTCATGACCTGCCAGGAAGAGAAAGGTGCCAGGGGTATTTCACAGCTTTGTGTTGCCCACAGGGTATGTGAACAGCACAGAGCCTTGCTCTTCCCTTTGGAACCCACGGGGACCATGAGCCAAGCAAAGGGATAACCTCCAACAGGGCACAAAACACTTCCATGCTCTAGTGCTTTGCCCAGGCCAAAATTTTACAGCCCAAGTGGATATTGAAGCCATAGGAAGACATTTTTCTTCCTGCAAATATGAGATGTGTTACCATAGTGGATGAAGGGCAGAGGGAAGGGTAATAGGAGCCTGAGAAGAGCAAGATGAAAGAGTTGCACTGGCGATATGAACTTGCACTGGCTTCAGTGAAGCCTGCTATGATCATGAGCTTCTATTGCTTTTGTTTAGTAAATCATACTGATTATGCTGCTAGCTTTCACCTGCAATGAATTACAGCCTCTCCTGCAGGCATCAGCTCAGCTGACCAGTGCAGGAAGTACGGAGCATACAGGAAAAGTATCTGCCACAGACAGCCTTTCAATGAGCATTTTATTTTCACACATTTATATTCCTATGTTCATACAATTGAACCACAGCATAATTAAAATTGCATCTAAATGGCAATGTTTAAGAACCCTTCTGGAACACTGAAAGTAAAATTTACCTGCTTTGTTTTAATTTGGTGAAATCACAGTAAACATCTCATGCTGGGGTAAGGATACTTAATGGGACACGTGTCAAAGTCAGAACTGGATGGAGAGTTTCAGGCTGCTATTTTTACCCTTGGCTGTTTCCTACACTAAATTTCAGCACATTAAAAATTCTCTGCCTTGCATCAAAAGCATTAGGTCTTTGTGCAGATTTTCTTTCCAAAGGCTACAGCTTGTACCTTTCTAAGCACCAAACCTCCAAAAGTCTCAAGTGAAGCTTTCCTTCTGAAAGTGATTTAATTTTATCTAACACAAACCAGGAACAATTTATTATGCCTTTAGCTCTTCAGTTGCCTCCCTGCCTCTCTGACTGTCAGTGTTTAAACCAAACTCAAGATTGACATACAGAGAGCAATTTTGCCCATAGCTAGTCCCAGAACTCCGCACACCAGCCTCTCTGTACCCACATTTTTACCTTCAGGATGGACTTCCAAAGCTAAAGAAAGCGCAGATTCTCAATGAGCACTCTTTTTTATCCTTAGACTAAACCTTCTATTTCTTATTCCTCTATCATGATGCAGGTACCGTTTAACACTTTCCCCTAAAACTATGTGTAGTTTTTTCAATATATTTTTTCTATATTTAGGTTAATTTGAATAGTTCCACTTTCTGGCAGTTGCAAGTAAAAAACCCATCTTGTATGGTAAGACCCCTATTCCATTTCTGAATTGGAACTGATCTTCCTATTTTGTCTTGTTTGTAGTGCACAAAGCACCTGCCTCTGGAGTACCCTGCTTCCATCTACCACTCTAAACAAAAAGACACTCTGTTCAAGTGGAATAAATATTCTAGAAATTGTTTGAAAAACATTCTATCACACAAGAAAGAGTAATATTAAAATCTCAATGTCTTTTCATCTATATATTTATTTATGTGTTTATTTTTATCTTGCATTTGCTAGTATAACCATGGAAGAATAACCAGGAACAGAACTCCAGCAAAGTCCTGAAATATCTTTCATTTTACTCTTGATACATATCCGTTCTCCAAATCCTTGCCTTGGGAAAACTTGAAATTAATTTGAAGCATTCTGTTTTCTTCACCTCTGAACATAGTTTACTATATGTCTTAAAGAGAATGTCTACTTTTAGGTAAACCTTTATGGGTGACCTCTAGGGACATGAGTGGAAACATCCATACTATCTATAAAGAACTTGGCTTCATATTTTTCTGTTTATATATTTATCATTATACTGGAAAATTTAAGTCTGTTAGGAAAAAGTCCCCCATTAAAATATCACTAAAGATATAAATAAAAAATACCAAAACATATTCAGGAAAAATCTCCTTTTCAAAAATAAATGAAACACCTTATGTTTATCAGGGAAATTCTCTGTAGATGTACTTCACTAAAATTTATCAGAATAAACCCAAGTATAAACCACGTAATGTCACAGTTCTGTAAAGATACAGTCCAATGATGCTGTTGCTTTCAGTCCAAACTAGGAGATCAGGCATAGGCCTGGATGAATTTTTCACTGAAGGTTTATCCAAGAGGAACAAAATGCCAGTTGTAAATTATTTACTAATGTCTGAACTTCTCCCTGTGAACAGGAATTTAATAACCACAAAAAAAATGCAAATACACACTAGAAAAACAATGCAGGGTTTTGAACAGATCTGTTCAAATTATCTAGACAGACTAGTATCTATTTCTCTTACTCCAATATCTACTATCATACATTGTAATTGTTCTAATTAACATGATTTAGTTGTATACTTCCATAGGACATGGCAAAAGTGTATATTACATCAGATTCCTTTAACATTTCAAAATTCCATTTCTTAAGGTATGTAGCTGGGAAAGTTATGGCCATTTTTTTCAGAAAATAAAACACTTCCCAGGCCATGTTGGTGCTCTCTTAATTTCTTGAATTTTTTCCTGAAGAAAATGGGCCCCATTATGTTCTCAGTGCAATCTTGAATGTATTGCACTACTGAGGAAGCGTGAACCAAACTGTGTCATTTCTGAATTGCTGTTTGGGTCTGCTTTCACATCTTGGTTGCCGGAAGAGTTCCAGCGTATTTTGGACAGTGGCCAAAAAGAACTTAAATGGCATGAGATATGCAGTTTCATGGTTACTAACATTTGTCATACTTTGTGGTTATAGCAACATTAGTACCCAGTGATTGATGCAATGTAATTGCTAATTGCTGTTATCAATCAAATGTCATTCAGCACTGAGGAGCTACTGACACCACACACACACCCCCCAAATGCACACAAGGAAATCCCTTAGAGGCAGTATCCCCAAGAGATACCAGAACAAGTACAGAAAATGCTATTTATTCTTCATTGCTTTCTCTTTTGTTTGCTGCAAAGGCAAGGTTCCATGTGCTCTGAGACCAGTTGCATGACAGTGGGAAAACATACACTTTGGCTTCTTCCATCAGCAGTCCCTAATTCAAAATGCTTCCAGGGTCTTTAGCAATGCTGAGGTACAGTATTTGCCCAACTAAATGGGGAATATGGCCGCCAGGTATTTTGTCTGCTTGACATAATTGTTGCAAACACATACGAGATTTATTATAAGGTTTTATGCAAGAATACAAACTGATAACTGGACTAATATCTGCTGTTCAGTTAATACAGAAAACTGAAGTGAAAGCTTTATATAAGGGCAAATCGCGAATATTTTTGGTATCACAAGTAACATGAATGTATGAATAATGTTGAGAAGTTCTTCCTGTACTTATTCACTGGCTTTCAAGGTTATGGATATGTGAAACTGGTACTGAAACTAAATGCATCTTTGGTTATTAGGAGAAGAGTTTTGCAGCAACTGCAGAAACGTCTAGCAATATTTGCTGATTTTTTTTTCTCTACTTTTGCTAAGTGTATACTGCTTTTGCACTGCCTCTCTGCAATCATTCAAGAGCCACCAGGACTATTTGACAAATATTTTAAATTATTTCTGCATACTATTGGGACTGTTACTATATAGTTGAATAAAAAATCCAAGCAGGAGCATCTTATACGTGTTCAGGGACCCAAACCCATTCCATGGGTAAATGGACACCCCTCAGTACTCTGATACAAAAAGCCTAAAGATCCCCTCCCTAACTAAATTGTTGCTGTCCAGTCTGTAAAGGACACAACACTGACACTGATGGTAGGGGTCAAGTGTACTGGGGGGACAGACATTAATATCAATTAATAGCATAAAGTCCAGAAGCCACCTTTGGGATTCTGTGACTGAACAGCTATAATCAGTGTGTAAGGCAGGTGTGCACTGACTGTGAATAGAAACAGTAAGACAATGAGGCATTTAATGCTAATCATTTGCTCAGGTGGAAGAGACAAGCACAAGTAAGGGAAGCAGAGCAGATGTGTTGGGGACATGCAGCATGCATCTGGTTGCTTTTTAGTTGATCTCTGCAAGACTTTGGTGGCCAAATCCAACTAATGCCTTGTTAGACAAAAGCACAGCTGTATATTTTTAACTTCTATTTCATGTGACACTTCAATACCAATAACTTTTCTCAGCAGTTTGACTTTAACAATCCTTTTGGACCTGTTCTACTCAGGATATTCTGTGATTCTATGAGATGGGCCTTTTCCAAAACAGGCCTAGACAGCTCTGGACAATTACACCTAGTCCTCTGAACAGCTTCATCTGGTTTCTCTGGAAGCTTCTTTTCTTCTCGGTGTTATTATCAGGTTACTTGTACTATCCCTTTGCAAAAAGTAAGTTCATATAAAACCTGCTGTGGCAGGCCAGGGCTGACCAGTTTGGATCTTGTTTGGCTTTTTTTCAGCCATTGCCCAGAGCAAGTATCTAATCTCAGTTTAATGGCAAACTTTGTGTCCTTTCTTGGCCAAAAGCAGAAACAAAATAGCATATTTAGCATAGAAAAAAACCCTTTCGACATTATACAATTATGCATTTCTTATTATAAGGGATTTTGAAAGATTAAAATAAAGAATTAGACTCTCTACTCTTCTCTATTCTCTTACCTAACTAAGAACTTTGGTAGAAAACAAAGTTTTGTAAACACTATTTACTAAATCTTTTCAATTATTTACCATATCAGTAAATGGTTCCAGCTTATTAATTAGTTCAAAAATGATAAGAGAGATGACATACAATGTATGCCAATGACTAGAGTGCCACTTGGACTCTGAGTACTTTGTTGTTTCAAGATGCCATTAGAAGACATTTCATTCTATAGCTGGAAGTCAACCATTAATCCACCCAATACTCATGCAACATCTTAATTTGCCTGTGCTGTCCCTGGTGATGGTGTTATTAGTGATATATGCTGATAATGTTTTGCTCCAGGGAGAATCTTCAGATGCAAGATTTTAAAGTTGTTTTCAGTTCTTCCCATCTTGACAAAACATGGAATTTAAAAAATCATTGTTACAAGCATTTTTAATTCTGAGACCAAATGGCAATAGAGATGGATGAAGAAGTTACCTAAGGGCATCATATATGTACACAGAGACACATAACAGTGCCATTTAATACGACTGCGTCAGTTTTTGGACATAGGCAGTGTACTGCCAAACTGCTCTCTGAACAAGCAGTATCTCCTCCAGGCATTTCATGTGCTGTGTGTTTTTCATTACACATTTCAAATACAGTGTTTTTAAACTATCAGCTAAGTACCATGGCTTCTCAGTAAACTTGACCACCGAATTTGGGAATAGTGTACTTTCGGGCATGATTTTCTTTGAAATTATCAGAAATTGAATAAATAACTTTCAATTTATTTTTTTCTTTGAAACAGATCCAAAGCAAAGTTGTACTAATCCTTTCAGTCTTTCTAGTTACCTCATAGGGCATGAAGAAAAGACCACTGAAGTCAGTCTCCATATTTTTATCTCACTCTCTTGTGTTTTCAGACTTTGATAGCAAGTCAAAGCTAACCTCTGCCCAAACACTCAACATTTGCTTCTGATCTGCATTATTGAAAAGTCTTTTTTGTTGTTGTGATGGAACACTATCCCGCTTCTGACCCACACGTTTATCTCTGGCTCTCACCAATGTATCCCACTGCAGAGATTTTGCGGGCGTAGTCCCTCTCCCCCTGGAAGTTTTCACCTAAACAGAAGCACAGAAACCAGGAAAAACAGACAGATATACATCCTTAAACTCAAGCACCTCTCCAAAAAAAAACCTTCACAGTGCATTGAGCAGACCTAAAGTTAACCAAGGACAAACTAAAACAAGTGCTCTTTCTGTCATGGACTACCTGTCCAGTACCTGGTACTGTGACCAGTAAAAGTAGGGTATTTCCTTGAGCATCTAATGGCATGTCTGACACTAGTTTATTTTGTGTGTCTGTGTAAAATGAGATCTATGGATGCAGAATAATGCGAGATTTATTTACAGTTCTTTATATTTTGTGAATCCATCAAAACACATATTATATACTTCATTTTTATATGAGGTACAGTCATCAGTCTGACATACATTCTAGCACCGTGCAACCCAAAGGGCACGGTGTCAAGAGAAACAGAGCACACACGTCTGTGCTCAAGTGAATGCTCTGTGTGTCTCTCTGTGGCTGGTGTGGCTGGCAGTGTATACAGGCATATGTGTGTTGCATATGCATGGTCTGTGTCCGTGTGCTTACAGCAGATATATCGTCAGTCTTGCTACAGGCTGGACCCATGGAGCTGCAGCAGCCTTGCCTCTCTCAAGATGTTGGGTACAGCATGACTGATGTCCTCCTAGCAATTCAAGGCAAAAGATGTCTAAACAAACGTAAATTGACCCTCATTTATTGAGAGTAATTTGAAAGCATAATTTTAAACCAGGAATGTATCTTTGTATTTCAAAAACCTCAGTTACTAAAGTATAACACATTATAATTTTTTTTCTGTTTGCATAAATGAAAATGTATGTTTAAATTTTAAGTACTTTTGTTGGGACATGCTAAAAGTTTCTTGAATATGGTATTTCAATTTTGATTAAATTATTGATTCAAAGACTATCTGAGTAAAGCACTGTTGCCTACTTTATTCTACATCCTATGTTAAACATTCTCATGTGCTCTGCAAAGTCTTACATCCTTTCTTGTTTTTTTCTTTCATAATGTGGCATTTCAGACTGAGCAGATCAGAATGTCAGCAGCCATAAGCATCACATATTCATAATTTTTGCTTTTTCTGAAATAAGATCTGAGCCATACTAATTTTGTGCGTGTGTGTGTGTATGTCTGATTAAAATGTTTTCAATACAAAATTAAAAAGTTGGCCACAAAAAAAATGAGAATTCATTAAAAATATTTGAATAGGATATTAAATAATATGGAAGAACTGGATGATAGACAACATATTGTGCTGGCTTCCTCAGACTCAAGGAACCAGGTAAAACTCGACAGCCCAAATATTCTCTATGGCAATACATCATTTCCTGGGCTTTGGTAAGTTATCCATTCATACTGTTATGATCAGCAGGATGCTTATATTCACTGGCTAAGTCAACATTCACAAAGAGTGCAGTGTCATAGCAGAAGAAAAATGGGAAGGTTGGCACTGAGGACTTGACATTGTCGCCACAGATATTTCAGCAGTTTCACCTTAAAGTAGCTCTAGAAGGCTTCTGTGGATGATAGACCCAGAAGGGGCTAAATGCTGCTTTGGGGTTTTTTATTGTCCAAAAGGCATGTAGTGTGTGCTCTTGCATACTGCTCCATGTCATGATCCAAAATATAACAACTGTGAAGGCTGAGGTTTGGTTAAAGATGTCACTAATAAAACAAAACAGTACTGAAATTTAATCCACTATTTTCCTTCATGGTCTTCAGCAGACCTGTGTCTGCTCTACATCTTTTTGGTCAGTGGACAGGGTTAATTTCTCACAGTAGCTGTGAAGGTGCGGAGCCTGGAGCCACGTGGGGACACACAGGGTGTTGTTCTATACCTCGCACATCATCACTGCCAGGGGGAGTAAGGGATTCTCATTTCCTTGAAGGAAGTGGTTTGTGGTCAGGAAGAAAAGGTGGTGGGTCCAAGGGCCATTTTATTCTTTGTCTCAGAGAACTAAATGCTTTGTTGGTGCAATTGAATTTGTCTACCTAGCAGAGAGAGACAGAGAGAGGGGGTGGACCGAGAGACAGGGAGATAGACAATTGGGTAGATAAAGGGACAATTCAATCTTGATTACTACTGATATAAACGTGAATCACACTTACTGAAGTCAGCATAATATCTCTTGTCTGACACCTGGAGAAATAAGAGCAGAATTATTACCCTTAAAATCTTAAAGAGCCTCATTATTGGGGTTATTGCACCAATTAACATTCTCAAATATAGTATTTCTATCCACGCAGCTATGAGTTCTGCCATCCAGGGAACTGGTCAACTTTCAATTTAAACACCAGCCACTCAAAACCACTATCACACAGGTGATACGATGATCATTAATATGTGAAATCCCAAAATAATTTTGTATTTATTAACAGACTTGGAGAAAACTTTATCATATTGCTAATAGTAAGATGTGTATGGTTTGTCACAAGCTAAAAGACATGTAGATTTTTTTGATACTGTATATATATGAAATTATTTAAGAAAATTTTATATATAGACATATCCAAAATGTGCATATTTAACTGGGTCCATATCATCTTCTTCTGTCACACAGTATCTTATGAAAGCATGGATTCTGCAAACCCATTTATTATCAATTTTACTTAAGTAAATAACACTGTTAACCACAACTACCATAAATATACAAATACACTGATTTTGAACATTCTTATATTTCATCTACTGTGATGCAGATACAAGATTGACTGAAATATCATTTAGCTTATTGGACTAGCTACAATGATAATATCATTAGAGTAAAAAATAGTTAGTACTTATGTATGTGTATGTACATGTGTATATCAAGTAATAAATTAACACCAGAAAAACCATTGTAATCGACACCATGCAATAAATAATGATATTTTTTAATACTGTGATCATACTGGGAAAATCCAGGACAGCACATTATTTTCTTCTAATTGCATTTCCTAAGTGCTAGAGTTGTAACAAAACAACAGATGCTAGGCATCGCTAGAGATATGAATCTTTGATTTGTTTTTATAACTGCTCTGACATTTAAGCTGTGGGCTTTAAGAGGAGATTCCAAGGCAAATGTTTTCATCATCATCTGACTCATTTTTGCCTGAAGGAAATACCAATTTTAAAAAAGAGATAAATAAGAAGCAGCAGAAGATTATTATTAGTCATAATTTCCTCCAGTGTTTCTGCTTTGCTTATCAGGAAATGTCTGAACAGTAACTTTCACTAAGCATTACACAGTTTCTTACACTCACACACCACATTTATCTTGATTTGTGTTTGTGACTGCACACAAAGGTTCAAATAGTCCTTATAAATCATTTCACTTGCCTAATATTGCCCTTATGGGGAAATTACATGTTCACTGGAAGATGGTAGCAACTAATAGAAGAAGCCACCAAAGAAGACGTGAAAAAAAAATCTCCAACAAATCACAAGCAAAATGTCATTGCGTTTAATTACTCTCCCCAGCAATACAAGCACATGATGGTGCCTGCACATAGTGATGAATATAGCATGTGATTTGCACTGAAAGTAAAGGCATGCACTGCCAGGGGGAAAGTGCTCATCTTCTAGAATAAATTCTCTACTAGATTTTGAGAGATAACATAGACCCTATGTTCTTAGGACACCAAAGGAGGATCAGGATCAGCCTTACCTTCCAGGTTACACTTTGATTTTTTTTTAGTAATTGCCTGTGCTGGATCTTCAATAACTCTCTTATGTCTGTGCTTTTCAATGGAGCATGATAAAAGTATTCACCTTCTTTCTCTGAAGTTACCAGATCAGTTTACCAAAGAGTATCAAGTACAAAATTTCCTTTGAAGTTAGATTTTAATAGGTAATTATTCCATACTCAATGGTAGACATTTATTAAGTGTATCTTAAATATAATGTTTCATAAATCACTTCTGAATAGGAAAAATATTGGTACCCCCTCAAAATATGTAAGTTGAAAGAAATTTTCCACTGTTTACAGGAAAAAAGATCTGAAATGGTCCTTCTGTAGAAACTGAAGTCAGAGGTCTGTCCAAATCTAGCCCACTGACTGATCCCAAGAATTTCTATAAGACTGGGTACTCATACATTCCTCCCTGACTGTGGCATGAACATGAGTCTTCAGATCTCTGCAACGTGAACATAATGATTTAAGAGATACAAAATGTACTCTTTCAGATGAAGAAACTGCTTCATTTAGTGATCCACAGGGAGTCTTTAAGGGGAGAAGTGGATGAGATACTAGCAGATCAGCTGTATTTAATTTTTGAATTAATATCAGTGTTTTCTTAAACATTACAAAATAAGAAAATATTAAAAGAGGGTTTTCTTGGAGTTTTGAGTAAAGGACCACAGAATAGTTTCTAAGGCCACAGTATAGTTTATACATATCCCACGTACAGGTTCAGAGATTAGAGGATTAGAATGTCATAACAGACATGATACCTTGATTTATTGCCATACGTGCAAAGCTGACAGTCAGAGAACAGAAACCACTTACTGTAGAGGTATGTTGGATAGTATTTAGTCTGAAGTGAAATTAGATAACTGTGCAGCGATGCTAGGGTTTAAAATCTGGTTTAGGATCCAAGATAATACAGGTTGCATTTTGCAGAGCCATAAGAACTGCAGTAAAAGTCAACAATTGTGAGAGCAATTATATTACGTACATGTGTTTTAGTGAATACAGTAACTGGCATGTTAATGGCATGTCTAACAACAGCTAGAGGTAGAAAATTTGTGTTTAATTCTTAAGTGAAGTACCTGCACTGTGATTATACGTGGATTTGGATTAAGGTTTGCAAGAGCATAGATAATAATTTTCCTGGAAAGTCTGTCTTTAAAAATAGATCTGCCAGGTCTATCCACAGTGTCTCGAAATTATTACCTCCTACTGGATCCCTGTTTTGTCTCAATCTTGTAATCTTTCAGGATCCTGCAACCAGCTTATCTCTTTTGCCTTTGTTGCCACATTTTCAGATTTGAGAGGGCAGATCTACATGTATTCTATTTTGGATCAGTGTTTAGTAAGCTTTTGAAGCAAGTCTCCCAGCTGATGCCACTTACTGTGCTTTAGCTCATAGTGTCGAGCTGCCTCAGGGTTTCAGAACTGGATTCTTCTCTGAAAAGTCCACATACAGATATGCTCCAGGAGCTCACTCATTGCACTCTGACTGGAAATGGACATGCAGTCCTTGGAGCCAGGCTAGAACTACACAACAAAACAAAATGAAACAAAACAAAAACAATTTGATGCATATGTACCGTGGATGTCAGGTTTTCAGCACAACTTATTCTGCTGTACAAAACTGTTCCCATGTACTTGCTCTGCTATACAGGTTATACAGTGTGGGTCATACAGATGGAGACACACTGGTTCAGGGATGCCCAACCCTTTCCTTGGCAATCCCAGGGATACCAGCTGAAGTAAAGTAACTAAAGAGTCAGGTGCATGGAACTGGACTGGAAAAGAGTCCCTCTCATCCTGTGCAGGTAACTCTATATGCAGGACACATGGATTGAGAGGGTAATGGAGTGGACATTCCTGAAGTTATCTGGATGTACCCCAGGAATCTAATTTGGAAGTGCAAAGAACTTCTGTTAGAAACTAGGATCTAAGATTTGGGATAATTATTAAGTTTCACCAGGCAAAAGCAGTTTGAAATGTTTAGATTTTGTAAATCTGTAAAAGTGAGTTCAGCAGCCAGGGCATGCCATAGAGAAGGACACCATATATCTCATATGTTGAGCGACAAACTATTAGAAAAACAAAGGAGAGAAAATGATCTACGAAATTTGCGATCTGGTGTAATTTGCATTAAACCACAGACCCTGTGTTCTTTAGTGATAAAGATCATACTCTTTCATCTAGTTAGTGCCATCTGATAACATCTGTTTAGTTAATGTCTGTGTATTCCTAAAAAAACCCCATCAGTCTGAGCACGTTTAGCTCTCTATTAGCAACTTCATAAGTTAGTCAAGAACGGTTAAAAATGCAAACTAGTAAAGTCTGTCTATGTCCAAACATCCGGTGGAATATAATTAGGATGAAGTGTAACACCAGAGAGATCAGTAGTTCATTAAATCACTCCTATGTTGCTCTGGAACAACATGTAATGACCAGAGTTACAGAAATTCTCATGTAACAGACCTGGGAGCCTGCTTTGCTTTAAAATCTTTACTGCAAGCTCCAAAATCAATGGTATGCATCCAGAATTGTGTTCATGTTTTAACACACAGCAAACAGGGAGAGTTTAGATGCTTGGACAATGCAGGAAGAGTAAAATTGTTCTATAGGGAAGGATGACAAGCATGCAATAATCATGGGATATCTTTCTTTGTCTTTCTTTCTAGCTTTCCCAATACTTGGAATGTTTACAAATTTGTCCTTGGTGTGAGTGCTTCATCTGCTCCTTGTCATGGTGTTCCTAAGGAGTGTGACATATGCTAGGCTTGGCTGGAGAATCCCACCAACTAACAAAAACGGAGCTCTTCTCAGAAAACCGCCTCAGTGGACCTGGTGTAATACACTGGCCTAGTTGAACCAAGGCTAAAACTGCTTTGTAGTGGAGTCTGTTGCAGCAAGTGTGGGGTGGCAGATAAGTAGTCAGCTCCAGAGCAGCATGCCTGAAGTAGGGCGCACTGGTGACTTGCCTCTGCCAAACCTGCTCTGACTGACTTTCCAGGTTTGCATTTTCACAGGCACACTGGATAATCTGCTGAAACTGCTTCACTAACAAGCTGCACTGAAATTATATGATATATGAATTTGATGTCAGACTAGGTAACTGTGTTTGCTTAATACACGTGGTGGTGTATTGATGCTGGCTGGACACCAGGTGCCCACCAAAGCTACTCTATCACTCCTTCAGGATGGGGGAGAGAAAATATAAAAAAAAGACTCATGGGTCAAATTAAGGACAGGGAGAGATCACTCAGCAATTACTGACAAAAGTTAAACAGACTCTACTTGGAGAAATTAATTTAATTTATTGCCAATCAAATCAGAGTAAAGTAATGAGAATTAAAAACTGAATTTAAAACACCTTTCCCCCACCCCTCCCTTCTTCCCAGGCTTAACTTTACTCCAAAATTTTCTACCTTCCAGTGTTGCAGGGGACAGAGAATGGGAATTGTGGTCAGTTTATCACACATTATCTCTGCTGTTCGTCTTCCTCAGGGGAAGGACTCCTCACACCCTTCCCCTGATCCAGCATCGGGTCCTTCCTGTGGAACAGTCTTCCACAAACTTCTCTAATGTGAGCCCTTCCCATGAGCTGCAGTTCAAAAATTGCTCCAGTGTGGGTCCCCCCTGGGGTCACAAGTCCTGTCAGCAAACCTGCTCCAGTGTGGGCTCCTCTCTCCACAGGGCCACAGGTCCTGCCAGAAGCCTGCTCCAGTGTGGGTTTCCCACAGATATCTACTTTCTCCACTGTGGGGTCCTCCACAGGCTCCACAGAAGCAGGTGGATCTCTGCTTCCCCATGGACCTCCGTGGGCTGGAAGGGCACAGCTGCTTCTCCATGATCTGCACCATGGGCTGCGGGTGAATCACTGCTCCGGTGCCTGGAGCACCTCTTCCCCCTCCTTCTCCACTGACCGTGGTGTCTTCAGAGTTGCTTCTCACAATCTCATTCCGCTCTCCTGGTTGCAGTTGCCATTGCACAGGGATTTATTTCCCCTTGTTAAATACATTATCCCAGAGGCGATACCACCATCATTGATGGGCTCAGCTCTGGCCGGTGGTGGGTCCACCTTGGATCTGCCTGGCACTGGATCTGCCAGACATGGGGGAAGCTTCTGGCAGCTTCTCACTGAAGCCAACCCTGTAGCTACCAAAACCTTGCCATGCAAACCCAACACACATGTATGTAAAATATTGGGCAATTTTCTCTGCTGCTTACTTCAAGAGTGACAAGCCAACATGTGGTAGCTACAAGTTTGAGTCCATATCAGTAAGAACCTCCTTGGAGTTAAGATTGAATGTGCCAAAATGCCTATTTCCCATCCTTTGGGAGTTTTGACTGTACCTTTCTGCACAGCCATGCCTCCGGTCTCTTCTCTGGAGTCTTGAAGTAGAAGCTAGAGAGGTCTATAGAATCCTTGAGCATTTTTCCTTGTGCATGACCTGCAGGAATGGATCTCTTAGGTATTTGTTTGGAATTTGGACTAATTTATTTTTTAGCAAATGAAGACCTTTCAAAAATAGAGCAAAAATTAGTTCAGTATCCACTCTGCTGTGGAATAAACAGTAGCTAAATAAAGCAGACTTCAAATATTATCCCTTTCTTAAAATGAAAGACACATCTGAATTGGTTGTATTCAACATATAACATAATAAATATATTAGCTGAACCAGACAGACAAGTACTCTATATATTAATAGAGGAAATTATCTTTCATGTTGGGGTTTTTTGTGTGTTTTTTATTCTCTTCCCTCTTTTAACATGTTTTGTCAAGAACTTCACTATAAAACTCAGAAGAAAATTCTGTATCACATGAGGATATGTAGTGGTGTTTACCTGAAAATGACAGAGATTAGCTTGCAGAATGAAATCTGGCAGCATTTGTGCAAAATAAATGGAGTTCTACAGTAAAGTTCTTTAATTAAACTGTCGATAGCTGAGGGCACAAACTCTTTGAACTCAGTCTGAAGAGGTTCGAGAAGGAATCATAACTTTAAATTCCTGTTCCTAGCACTTAAGATCCAACTTGCAGGCTGGAAATAATAATTGATTTCTAAAAGTTCTTCAGAAATGGTTTCAAAAATAAAAAATTCTGACATCCATTTGAAGTATTTTTAAAATGTGTTTGAGCTCTGATTCTCCAGAGTTGTACAAGATCTGTTGCGAAAATATAAATGAAAACACTTCAGAAGCCTATTATTCATCTTAAAAGACTTTTCCTTTATTTTAGGAATAAAATACTAATAACATGCATGTGCATTCTGTTTGCTCTCCAGGAACTTGGAACTGTGAAATTACATGCTTATGCAAATTTGAAAGTAACCATATTTACATAGATTAGAAACGTGCCCTGATAGATAAAGAAGTAAAAATTACTGATAGGCATTGAAAAAAATACTAAAAAAAAGAACTTATGAGTCCTGTAGGGGAAAAAACAGAAAAACAATCAGCTCTAATACTCTTTTGGAGCACAGGCAATAACAGAGGTTTTCTTATTCAAATTCTTATTTGAGTATAGTGAGATTTTACTTATGCTCTCCAGATCATTTTTTGTATGAAGACTCTTTCTTTGTTCTTTTGATATTTCAGTGGTTTACAGTTATGAAAAAGAACCACATATTTTCCAGAATAATGAATATCTGAAACAGTGAGATGACAGCAGGGGAAATTATAGTTTGGTTCATTTTCCACTGTTGAGCACTTTGTGGAGCCATTTACAAAATGAGTTCAAATTGCATATAGACATTCTAATTTGGATTTGGTAACAGTATAAACCAGTTTGCATAGCTATAAATAACTTCACAATATGCTAGCCAGTGAAGAATCAAGCTCGGTACCTTCAATAGAGCCTTTCATTTCTTGCTTTTATATGCACATCTATCATCTGTCCAGTTTATTTCTCTTAATTTTTAAGGATATATTTTTGTTGCTGTTCCCCAGATAAATAATTGGAAGGGTGTGGGAGGTCAGAAAACTTTAATTCCTCAAAATGAATGGAGATTTAGATGTTTCCAGAGTGTTGTGGGGGACAGCTAGCAGGCATATGTCAATTAATGTTGATATGATAGCTGTTAAACAAGTGACCTTTAGAGCAGTGAGAGAGGGAAAAACAGTGCAATTACATCAAGGTGGATGGACATGCACAGATCAAAGAGTTGATGCTGCAGAAGTCATATCCTCATTTCAAATGGAATTTTTTTCAGACCAGCTGTAGTTTGGTTCCTCAGGCAGAGTGACTGCAGCAGGAGAGCATTAGGTACATTCCTGGAGCACGTTTAGGCTCATCTTAAAGAAATCCAATGCTTTGAAATCACTCCACACTACAAACCAACTGTCCTTGGTGTAAGTAGGAGTGTTTGGGAGATTCACTGCAAAAGCATGTGCTGACCACACTGCAGAGCTAACATAGCTACAGCTGCAGTCCGGTGCACATCCTGCAGTGCTTCACTACATACACTCACAGCCCCACTAGTTTTCAGTATAACTGCCCCCTCCCAAGCAAAGTATAAGTACATTGCCCACTGAGGATACGAGAACCAGCAATATGTGCCACAGACCATAAAACAGTTTCATCTCTTCTGCTGTTTGCCCTGAAACAAAGACTGCACCCTTCAGCCTCCTCAGTCTTGTCACTTCCCAAAAAAACAAACACAGCTTTTTCTTGGAAGCGTAGTACACACCACTTTTTTTTTTCTTTTTTTTAGGTGTAATATTTTCTGTGAGGAAAGGATAGCAATAATGAAAGTATCAAGTATAATTCTGCATTGCTCAGCATGAAAAAATCACAAGTTATATCTCTGGAGACTGTATTAAAATTCAGATGATGAAATAGTAATTAGGGAGGGTGGAATGGCAGAGGTGTCACTGATCTAATTGTAATTAATTCTGTAGAGTTCATGTTATGAATTTTCCCTTATTGATCTCAGAGCTAAAAATACAGAAATCTGGAAATCTCACGCAGTAATAGGCTTTCAAGTAAATGGGGACTTTTTTTGAAAACACCAAATACCATTACTTTCATTATTAACTTATGAAAAATTGACTTTTGTATTGCTGATGACTCTAGTACTATCACTGATGAATTTTTAGTCTATTTCTTAGAATAATAGTGAAGACACTGAACCATTAACAATGTACTATCTTATATGACTTTTAAATGTTCAGCTATTTCAAGTATTGAACTGTACGTGTAAACTTTCAGGTGAAAATCAGCAACTATTTTTATTTATATGAGAAAAATTCCACTTTTGCTATAGAGCTGATTTATGGGTCTTAAAAGCTCTGTGAAGAGGGAAAAAGAGGAGAGCCTGTTGTGGTTAAGGGATGCGAATTATATGAAAAGCAATGCTTGAACACTAGCTACTGTTGCTACATGAGTTGAAAACAGAATATGGATGTCTATTTTCAAGTATTTAATAAGAAAGCACAATAAATAATTTATCACTGTGTCTCTTCATATCCTTTGGAACTTGTAGTGGTTTGGCCTTGGCTGGGTGCCAGGTGCCCACTACAGCGCTCTATCACTCCCCTTCCCAGTGGAGTAGGGGAGAGAATAAGATGGAAAACAACTCGTAGGTTGAGATAAAAGCAGTTNAGATAAAAGCAGTAAGAGCAAAAACAAAAGGAAACAAAGTAAGAGTTTGCGTGCGCACAAGCAGAAAGAGAAGTTAATCTCTACTTCCCAACAGCGAGCGGTGTTCGGACACTTCCCGGGAAGCAGGGCCTCAGGACGTGGAATGGTTTCTCTGGAAGGCAGACATTTCAGAGTAACAAATGCCCCCCCTTCCTCCTCTCTCCCTGAGCTTTTATATCCGAGTTGAGGTCATATGGTATGGAATATCCCTTTGGTTGGTTGGGGTCCGCTGCCCTGGCTGTGTCCCCTCCCCGGATCTTGCCCACTCCCAGCCCTCTTGATGGGGGAAGGAATGCCAGAGGGACAACACTTCTCAGCAGTAGCCAAAACACTGGCATGTTATCAACACCCTTCCAGCTACCAGTGCACAGCACTGTGAGGGCTGCTAAGGGAAAGGTGAACTCTATCTCAGTCAGACCCAATACAGACCTATATTTAGTAAAAAACTTTATGGCTTGAATAGTGCCATTCAAAGGCTGAACTATGACTTCATGTAGATACCCATATTTGTCCATTATACATGGTGATCCATCAGATGGTTTTCTGTCATTACCTTTGACTATTTGATTCCAGGGTAGCACAGTGTCTATTGAGTTGGAAGAACAGCTCTTCATTCCTGCAAAGAACATGCCTCAGAAACCCATGTCATGCCATGCGGACTTATCCTGGAATTCCTTGCTGGTGTCTAGACAAATAAATGATATAAATCCCAGTGCAACACTTCTTCTGTCAAATCAATTGGCCTCTTATTCCATTTCTTTTGGTTTCTCAGCTGTACGCTGGACACATCATTCTTAGGGCTGGTTGAGAACTGGATATCTTATGTTTTGAATACAATCTTTTCAAATCCATGGGTAACAATAACAGCAATAGCAACAAAAGTAAATGTAACCAGCCCATATGATTATCTTTTTTTCTCTTTCCCTTCACCCCAAGAAACAAGTTTAACAACATCAGCTAGTCTAGATCACCCAGTGTTGTGGTTTAAACCCAGCTGGCAACTAAGGCCCACATAGCTGCTCACTCACTACACCCTGGTGGGATTCAGGAGAGAATCAGAAGGGTAAAAGTGAGAAAACTGGTGTGTTGAGTTAAAGACAGTTTAATAGGGAAAGCAAAAGCCATGTATGCAAGCAAAGCAAAGCAAGAAATTCATTCACCACTTCCCATGGGCAGGCAGGTGTTCAAGAACCTCTAGGAAAAGCCAGGCTCCATCACGTGTAACAGTGACTTGGGAAGACAAACGCCAACTCTTTGAATGCCCCTCCATTCCTTCTTCTTCCCCCAGTTCTATATGCTGAACATGACACCATATGGTATGAAATACCACTTGGGATCAGGTCCTAACCTTGTGCACCCCCAGGCTTTTCACTGGTGGCATGGGGTGGGGAGCAGGATAGGTCTTGGCTCTGTGTAAGCACTTCTCAGCAGTAACTAAAAATATCCCTGTGTTATCAGCACAGTTTTCAGAAAAAAATCCAAAACATAACTACATACCAACTACTATGTAGAAAGTTAACTCTATCCCAGCCAAAACCAGCACGTGCAACACAGCTTCTACAAACCTTGCTTTCGTCTTCAATTCCAAGACATACATTTGGGATCTTAAGCTAAATCAGCCTGCATGGGTCTTTCCTCTCAAATATGACTTGTTCATTTTGGGATGCAGAACAACTGTATCTCTTTGTCCTGAGTCACCATCAGTAACAAATAGGTGTGCATTACCTTTTATCTTTCAAGTCAGCACAGCTGGCCAGCTCTAGGCACATGGTGTGACTCTTGGGGCTGTCCTATGCAGAGCCAGGAGCTGGACTTTGATGACCCTTGTGGGTGCCTTCCAACTCAGGATTCTATGATTGTACTGCCTCTGTTCAAGAGGTTTAAAACAGCTTTTCATTTCCTCCAGTTTCTTTTAAAACACCAGAATCTTGTCATTGTTCTTCATCAAAACTAAGAATATTAAATCTTGTGTCAAAACTACATGGCTACAAGAAATTGAGAATCAAATCATAATTTTCAGTGAACTCATTGGAGGTAGACAGGATGTAAATAGCTGTATATGTGTGTTAATGGTATCCTGTCTAGATCAGTCTCATGCTCACAGAAAATAAACAGAATAGTCATTTGCATGTATGAACACTAAGTATTGCCAGTGCTAGAGGGAAGCATAACATTTACTTATAATTTTATTATTTTGCATACAAAATAATTAGCATACCAATCTTTAGAATTATCTTAATGTACTTTAGTTCTTTTAATTTGTTTTTCAATATCTAGGTAAGAACAGTGTGTTAGAGGCAGGAACAATTGCAGACCTGCTATGGGTTAGAACCTTCTAGCACATGGCTTTGTGAGTGTTTCAGTAGACAGGCAACCATGAGGCATCAATTTAAAGAATTAACATAGACATTTTCAAACCTATTTATGGGACCACAGATAAATCCTAGAGATTTTTATAGTGATATTCATGCCCACTGTTTAAAAGCATGTCAGGGCTTAAGCCCAGCTGGAAATTAAACATTGTGCAGCTGCTCACTCAACCCTCCTCTCCATCCTGCAACCCAGTGAAATGGGAGGACACCAAAGGAAAACTTGTAAGTTGAGATAGAAACAGTTTAATAATAAAAAATAAAGTAAAAATACATTCATAATGGTAAATTATAATAATAAGTATAATAATAAGGGTAAAATATCAAGTGATGCACAACACAATTTCTCACCATCTGCTGACCAATGAGAGACTCCCTTTCTGAACCCAGACCAGTTGCCCTTCTGGGTAATTCTCCAGTTTCTATACTGGACATGACATTCTGTGGTGCAGAATATCCCTTTTGTCAGTTCTGGCTGTCCCAGCTCTGCTCCCTGCCAGTTTCATTTGTGTACATCCTCACTGGCAGAGCATAAGACAAGAAAAAGAAGTCCTTGACTCAGGATAAATATGACTTAGCAAAAACCAAAAACATCAGTATGTTATCAACACCATTCTCATTCTGAATCCAAACCACAGCATTGTAACAGCTACTGAGCTGAGAAATGAACCTCATCCTAGCTGAAACCAGGAAAATGCATTATGGTCTACTGCCCAGTGCAATCACATTCCATTGCCATGAAGGAAGAATATATGAAATAAAAGTTTTAAGTATTGTCCCTCAGTTGGTAAGAAATAAAACTTTGTGAAGTTCATAAATACCCAGAAGATCAGCAATGTTAAATGCAATACATCACTTTTACAGAAAGACTTTTAAATTCAGTACTCTCCAATTTCTGTACTATAGAGAGTAAAGTGTTGTTAATCCAGTGGGAATAAACAGCTGGTTTAGGACAAGAAATGGGATTCAATGGCATTTGTTCATCTCTTTATTTTCAAAATTAAATTGGACATAATGAAAATGATGTTTTCTGTTATTATTGTGCAATTATTTTCTCTAAATTTTAGGGCATTTGGGGAAAATATGATGGCAAGGGAACTCAGTAAAACACAAGGCTTGTTTGCTGCTTTGCTCTTCTCATACATCCATGGATGCTAACTATTAGAGCATCATGGAAGTTGTTCTTTTGGTATCCCTTCTACTACTCTGAACACAACCTATCTAATATATAACATTTTATTTATAACATGTTATTGTGTTGATAAACATGCAGATATCATAATTTAATGAAATGTAAAACTTCCTGAAACTTTAAATTAATTAATAAATTAGTCTGAGATTTAACAGCAAAACTCCTCATTACTGTATTTTCCTCATCCAAAATGTAAGACCAGCCTCTTCAATTTTGTAGTTATGTGCATACTTCTTTTCTTTTATGTGAGTGGTAACAAATTCGAAGCCTGATATTGCTGATTTCACCAACTTATTTCACCAGCAGGACAAATAGGAGAACAAGCAGAAAATTATATACAGTTTTCTACTTCTCACTTGTTAGCATACTGATGATGTGAAGCTGTCAGAGCTACCAGCATCTCAACTTGCTAATGATTCCTTGTACCTTAGCCGGGACAAAAGGGATAAGCAGACAAGCTGAAACTCCAGTTTCCAAGGAGACCATCTTGGAAACATGTAAGAAATATTTAAGTAGGTACTACGCCTCCAAGAACTAGAGAATTTTTCCTCACATAGTGACATATATAAGCTATGTTGAAGAGGAATCTTTGCCCTCCAGACTCCATTCTGAAGCTGAGGTCTTGTGAGTTAGTGTGGCTTGTAAGCCAAATTGCTTGCACAGGAGAATAACGAGTTCCCTGGATTCCAGTAGTGTTTCAGATGGTTATCAGTCACAGGCACTGAGCAGAACTGTGTTCTCTGCATACTCGCCTGTCTGTCTGACTCTCTCTCTGGCTCTCTGTGTGTTCATTTTGCTCTTTTTATATATGACCACAAGAAAGTGTGTATTCATTTAAATTGCAGTAAAACATTCTGTGCTAAGATATACTGTGCATGAAAATAGAACCAAAATGTAGAGGGATGCTGGAAAAACATTTGATGATAGTTGACAAAAACAACCTTTAGGATTATCTTTCCTCAACTCGAAATGTTGCATATGAGGTTTTTTAGAGTATTAGATCCTTCTTTTCCATTCCCATGTTGAGTTCTGTCATGAAAATTCCTGAACTATCCCATACAAACACCTTTTCCAACTTTTTCCATGCTCAAGGGAGACCAAAAGAGGGTGAGAGCAAGTTTCCTTCTAATTACTCAGTGAATATGAAAAAATAAATGGTGACGTGCTGATATGCTTAATTCACTTTTAAACAGCTGCATCAGCATCAGTGAGTTAGGGATCTTTGTAGACCAGATCTCTGTTCTCGCAGAGCTTAGTTCATACAAGCAATTTTACTGTATTTATTTTTCCAATACATAAATATTACAAGAATTGAATAAGTGAAGTCTGTCTCTACTAGACCTTGCCCGAAATTTTTTCATTTTTGATCCTGGATACTGTAAACAATGGGGGTCAAACCACAACAGCCAGCAACTAAGGATCACACAGCCACTAACTAGCTCACTGCTCCCCAGTGGGATAGGGAGCAGAATTGAAAAAAAGGTAAGCTCCATAGTTTGCAATAAGAATAGTTTATTAATTGAAATGAAGTCAAATATGATGATGGTGATAATGATGATAATAATAATAATAATTGTAATGAAAAGGAGAGAAAGAGTAGAAACCCCCAAGAAACTCATGTGATACACAATTGCTCACCACCTGCTGATTGATGCCCAGCCTCTCCCTGGGAAGTGATTAGCATCTTCCAGGCAATCTCCTCCAATTTATTTACTGAGTGTGGTGTTCTGTGTTATGGAACATCCCTTTGGCCAGTTTGGGTCAGCTGTCCTGGCCATGCTACCAATGTGCACCTGCTCACTGGCAGACCATGGGAAATGAAAACATTCTTGACTTAGACTAAGCATTACTTAGCAAAAACTAAAACAGCATTGTTATAATCATTACTCTCTTATTAAATTCAAAACATAGCCCCGTACTGGCTACTAATAAGAAAATTAAATTTATGTCAGCTGAAATCAGGACAGCAACCAAAAGGCTCTGGAAACAGAAAAAAAAATTAACAAACAAGCAAAAAAAAAAACCAACAGAAAATGCCACTGATCAAAGAAAAACTTATTGCAAAAACAGGAAAAAAGACTCTGTCCTGTTTAAGGCTGTTAATTTCACAGAGCAAAACTCACAAAGAAAACTCCTACTTCTTAATTATCATCACTGTATGAGAGGAAGTATCTCCTTTTACAGCAGATATTTTATTTGAAAGATTCATTAGAGCAATAAACATTGCAGTCAGGTAGACAGCTACAGCTAAATGCTGATGAAATAAATTGCAAAAGTATAAAGGTTTGAGAGATAGTTGTCCGTATTTAGAAGAACGTGGGAAGATACATTCACTCCATCTGATGAGGACAGAATTTACCAGTTTTGACAAAGGAGGATGTGAGGAAAAGTATGTTTAAAATAAACATATTTCAAATAATTGAGCCCACAGTTCTTCCAAATCATAACATGAAATAAACTAATTGCATTAGCAACCTCAAGAATTGTGTTAGTGTTTGGCAAACTTTGGAAAAATACTAAAGGACTGAAAGTCTAAAATGGAAACATAGAATGACACAAAAACAAGCCACCTGAGAGTGAAAAAATAATTACTCGATTTCCATAAATAAAGAAGTAGTAGATAAAAAGCTACAGGAAAGTTTTATGGAAGTGTGGCCTTGTCTGATACAATAGATTTCTTCATTTACAGGAGATTACATATTTGAATAATAACGATGTGCATGCTGGCGTAGCACTCGGATTTCTCCAAGACATTTGCCGGAGAGGCACGTAGCATGCATTCTTAAGTAGACTGTATTTTATCTGAGGAATTAAGGGGTAATTTAAGCATTTTCCTGTTAAGTTTGCATATATCAAAGGCTGATTTTTCATAAAGGCAAAGGCAAGAGATTATTATAAAGTGATCAAAATTACCTTACTAAATGGTCTCAATGCACTAAAAAGTGTTTTCATACATTCAGAGGCAAAGTAATAGTTCAGAGTGTCAATGATAAAGATTATATCAGCAGGAGGCAAATTCTATCTTTGAAAGTAAAGATCCGAGGAAAACTTGATATCAACATTTATGACTAGCAGAAGACAAATTCTGTAATGTCAAAAATATTTCTATGATCATTCAGTATAGACGAGAATAACAGAATAGTCAGATTCTCACTTGATATACCATTAGTAAAATATACTTGTATGCCTATTTCAAACACAGATATAGGAGAAAAAATTTCAAGGAAAGTTAACAAATGAGCAAGGAGTCAGAAAAATTAATAAATGAATAAACCGCATTAAAAGAGGTTGGGACATTACTTGATCTCTGTGCTTTGAAAGGCACTTAAATGTGGTAGAGAAACAGATTACTAAAAGTATTTTCAGTCTTGTTTACAAATGCATAAAATTAAAAAAAAATTGGCTAGAGAGTGGAGTTAAATAAGTGTAGTTTTAAAAACAGATGCAGTTTCCTGGTAGTGTTGACACTTACTGTGGGGTTAAGGAAAGAACTATCTACCTTAAACTGATTGCTTTTAAAGGGAAGTATGGTATTGGTAAACAAAGATCTGTTTCAGCAGTTTCAAAAAGAATTGTTAGTGCCCCTCTTTGTGTGGTTTGAGTTGGATAAACATGGAGATGGCAGCAAACCTCAAAATTCGTGAATTTTGGAAATTTTCTGTTTAGTTTTTTCCTCCTTTATCATGGGAAGATGAAAATTACCTCTGTTGTCATCCATACACTAATGAACCTCAAATCTCCTAATCAGGGTATTCACTGTAAGCGAACCTCATCTTTCAGAACCTCAGCTGATCAACTTGAATAATTAAGTAAAACTCTTTTCCCTAGTGCCCAGATGATGATGCATGTTCAGAACATGATGCTGTTCCTTTGGGGGTTCTATTTTTATTGAACATCAAAAATAATTTGGCCATAGCTGGTGATGATACATGAAACAGTAAGGCCAGGTGTGTGTCTTGCCCCCATCATTGAGGGTTTAAAAAGTATCATATTCAGAATTGGGACATTTTCCTACACAGTGGTCTGACTTGTTTTTCCTATCCGTTCACCTACTGAATAGGACAGAGTTCATCTGCCAGAATTATCAAAGCAGCTCTTTATCATTGCAGGAATTAAGATAGTGACATCTTAGTCACTTCTGTTCCTTGCCAAAATACAATTAGGTCACCTAAAGACTGGTACAGTTTGCTGTAAGTACAATCATTTATTATCCATAAGGGGATCTCCACGAAATGTAATATCTTATGAAATATCAGAACAAATTATCTAATCAACATTTGTGGCCTTCTCTTTCATTAGAAATAAATATAAAAATTGAAATATTTGATATAAGAATTATTTATATGTAGGATGATTACTATTTGTTTGCTTTGCAACAACTGTGATGGACACTTTCCAGTATTACCCTTTATGGGTGTTCCTACACAGAGAAGACATGTGCAGTACCAAAATGTTTTTAATTCTTGCTAATAACAAAGACATAACAAGATCCAGTGACTGGAAGCGAAAGTGTGTCATTTTCAATCTTGAAAAGATGGAGTTTCTAGCAGTGAGGTTAATTAAACATTGAACTAATTTACCAAAGTAGGTAGTAGAGTCATTAATGTTTGCTATTTTTTGAAAATGAGATTAGATGTGTTACTAAATGGCACAGTTTTTAATTTAAATCTGCTGGGGAGGGTCTGTGGTCATGGTTTTTTATCACTGGTATCTGTGAGGTTTTTCCACCTTCAAAAGCAGGTGAAGGCACAGGAGGAGGGGGTGGAAGAACTGACAGAATTGTCAACCCTTCCTCTATTTGTGAAGAGACAAAGGATACATTGGGAATGGGTTTATGACTTTGTACTGATACAATATTAAAATCCCACTGTGTCAGGTATATACCAGTTATAGAGTAGGACTTTCTCCTGCTAAGCTTGGAATTTGAATGGACAGGCAAAGACTTGGAAGGAGAACTGCAACTTAGTGAAGTTTCTGAAAGCACCATTTTAAAGTCACCAATTATTGATTGAGAGTCTCGATATCTCAGTTAGGAATTCTGTAGTGAGGGGATTTGCTAAGGCAGGAAAAGAAAATAATGGTCTTGATCACAAAAACAAAAGAGGGTGAGGATGTGAAGAGGGAACTATACCAAACAAATATGGAAGACTTTTAACTGAATGCTGCAGAAAGAGTGGGTGAGGGCAGACTTGTAAGGTGTAGCACATCTGGATTTGTTGGCTTAAACTTCTGTCTTCCTGCATTAAATATGTTCCCTTCTGAGCTGAAACAGGTGGTATTGATTAGGCCTTGAACCCCTGAAGAGGGTATAACTCACCAGTGTGAGGAAAAGTGATATGATCCTCCTCAGCTCTGTGTTTGCTTTCTCCAGTGACAGGACAGGCTTAAACATCTTTCTAATAATTGTCCTGACTCTTTGAATTGGAAAAATTGTTAAGTTCTGCAGACATATAGCTTGTGACAACAAGTGACTTCACTTATTCAATACTGTGAACTGTGTTCAAGACATTTTACCTTTGCAGCAGAGTCTCCGGAAACTGTGTTGCCATGGAAATGTGAGTTGCTAGTCTCTTCCAAGAGTGTGTGCTTGGGCAGAGTTAGTGAGCTGCAACTACATTTCTGAGTAACAAATAGGGTTCCAAACACAGAATTATATCTATGGTATAGAATAAGCTACCAAGAAGTCCCTAATTGATTTTTGGAAATCAGTATAATTGAGGAAAGTAGTTGAAGTCGTGATGGCCAGTTTCCAGACCATGACCGGAATCCTCTACATCACTCAGGCATCAGGCAGGAACTGAAACTCCCAATTCCCATTTGAAGATGGTTACTCACATACAGGTGTAGCACAGGCTCACCATTAGGAACCTGGGTCTCTTTTCACCACTGCAGCAAACAAACTAATGCGAGGAAACCTGTGTTTCCGCAGACGGTGACATTCAAGCATACACTAAATGACAAATACTGACACCACTCCCTTTGAATGCCCATGTTGAATCATCCTTTCAGGTCTGTGAGAAAGGGAAAGGTTTGATTCTGCTAATGTTTTGAACACTAGACCTCTTTTCATAAATTATGCAGGAGCGTTTTAATGTGGAGCCTGTAGGATGCTTCCAGAACTAGTCAGCCTTCTTCCATTTACCCAGTCAACAAAATCAACTAAGGTGCTAAGGCAAGGCTATAAAATCGTTCTAAATAATCCTTGAAACTCTTCCAAAACATTTCAGTCTGTTACCAGGGATGCAAAGCTTAATTTTGAAGAAGAATTATTTTCATTCATTAAGATAACTACTCAATAGACATTGTGAAATTTATATTGTAGAATGCAATATAGTTAATTATCAGGGCTGTTGGTGTCTGTAGACAGCTGAACTTGTATTTGGAGCTTCTTGCCTCAGTTTCAGTTCCTCTAAAATCTCTCATTTTAAATTTTTGAACTTTTCAATATGCAAGAATTCGTTTTTATTTAGCTTTCAAGCCTTTGAATATGAGAGGAACATGACAGTATACTTGCTTACTGGGAATCTCTCAGACCCTTTCTGAAAGGCTGAATTTAAATGGTGTGACTCTTGGGGATGTCCTGTGCAGGGCTAAGAGTTAGACTCAATGATCCTTGTGGGTCTGTTCGGACTAGCCACATTCTGTGGTTCTGTGAAATTACTATTTTTGTCTCCCTCACAGCATTTGGGAATTTTCCTTGGGAGCCATAGAATGCAGCATTATGCCCAGCCGTGTAAAATAAAAAATCCATATGTTTTCCATAAGGCTTTGTATTTTGCTCATTTGTCTTGTTTCTTAAATTGATTTGTACTTCTTTTACAAAATTTAATTGTTATATGTCATGATTCATGCTGGTTTATGAATATCTTTGTATAATAAATGTCTTTAGAGATGTAAAATAATTTTCTTCAGTTTGGAGTCCTTCTATTTTTCTGTTTAGTAGAAGGAATATTTTTGGTTTTCAAACACCTCTATTAATGTTATTGTCATCACCTCACATACATCTCCAGGTTAAGACCACAGAGCGTAACGCAGCTGGTGGGTAGCTGATTTAGGAATTCAGGAGTATAAGCCTTATGCACACAAAAGCTGACAAGCAGAGCATTCAGCTGTCCACGCATTCTGCAGATTGTAGACCTCAGATTATAGCTTTACTTGGAAAAGTGGGAGTGAAAATGAGGGGTCAAATCTCCATGTTGTTTGTGTTTTCTTATACCAGTAAGTTCTGCTGGCCATACCAGATTTCTCCACGTTCCTGATCAATAGTGCATGCACTATATGGCACTTGCAGGGATTAGGGGAATCCCTCTCTGTTGTGTGAGGTATGTGCATTGAGAGATGCTCCTCATTTCTCCCATCTTAATTGATGATAGAGCCAAAAGTTTGTCTGAATTGTGTCATGAAAATGAGCAGTTAAATGTGACTTTAGGCACTGAGCCTACAATAAGGCAAGCTGCTGTTCCCCTGCAGAAAAATGAAACAATGGTGTGAATTTGGTAATCACTTTTTCTCTATGTTCTGTGAGAGAGAGAGAAAAGTGACATCATTAATGTGCCTTACCTAAGAGACAGAACACGAGTTAGAAGTACATTTTATCGAAAAACATTCCTATATTCTATACCTAGAGACATGGACAAAACAGAGTTAGTAAACTAACAGTGGCTTGAAAGCCTGCACTAGTTCTATGCCAACTTCAGAGCAACTATAAAGATTCAGAGATACAGAAATGTCAGTCAACTTGCCCACTTTACCCTCTCAGACAACCTGATCTGCTCAAACACAGTCAGTGCCTTAACAGCATAGTAAGAATTAAATCAGAACAAGAGCAACATACTCTTTTTTCAACTTTTTCGGAGGCCAGAATGTCAAGTTTCAGCATTTCTGCTTCTTGTGATGTCCTGGTTTTGGCTCACCAAAGAAATATTCCATACCATATGGCATAATGTCAGCAGTAAAACCAGGGAGAACTTTGGTGGGAGGGCACGCTGACAAGGGACTGACTGGGCATTGGTGGGTTGTTGATGAGCAATTCCTTTCATTTGCATCACTTGCCTTTCTTGGGTTTTATTTCTCTTTCTTATTTACCTTTTAATTACTAGGTGGTTTTGCTGTTGGTATTATTGTTATTATTATATTATTTTTATTTAATTTCAATCGTTAAACTTTTTATCTCAATCCATGAGCTTTCTCCAATTCTCTTCCCCCGCCCTGCTGGGACAGGGAATGACTGAGTGGCTGTCTGGTGCTTAGCTGCCAGCTGGGTTTAAACCACAACAGGAGGGAAATTATGAACTTAAAGACAGCAGGAAAGTTCTTTTAGAAAATACTTTAAGGTGACAGCTACAGCTTCCCAAGTGGAGTAGCTGATAACACGTTATTCAATTACGGAGCAGAGCTAATTCTGGCACCGGTTCTAGCATTCCTATTCCCAAAGCTGCCAGCTTATGCCAATACATTATTTAGCAACCATATGAAAGACAGGGATGTAAAAGAGCAAACTGTGTTGACTCAAAATGATTGGGAGTGTGAGAAAATTCCTCAGTCAGCTCCAAGGCATACCAAAGGCAAACAGGAAGTATGCAAGAGGGATATGAAAGATGGCTTGCATTCTAGGGCTTCCCCAGCATAGAAAAAGTAGATTATAGCTGACATTTCTACATTTTTTCTGCAAGTCCATTTACAATAAATATTTAAAAGCAAGAAAAAAGTGTTCAAGAAACAAACCCTGAAGGAAAGAGATGGATTCATAATTCATCATAGGACTATAGCTTGCACACACAAGATGTGTGCTCTGACTGTGAATTGACAGTAGTACCTTGCCAAATATAATGCACAGTTGAACAAGGGTGATACTGAAAACCACTTTGTGTTGAGTTTAGAAGACAAGCTTTGTTTCTTTTAATGGTTAGCAAAATTCACTTTGCTTCTTTACTTTTGTCCTTTTCTTTTTCTTCTTGAATACAAAAACATTTTTTCCTTCTCTTGTCAAAGACATCAGAATGTTCTAAAAATGAGTAGCCTGCCCTATTGAAAATGAAATTAAAAAAACCCCTCACTGTTAGATAAGGTATTTGTACAACATATGACCAAAACAATACTTCTTCAGATATTTGCTAATTCGCAAGGTAGTTTCTCTTCCATTTTCTGGAGCACTTATTTCCAGATACTTGCAAAGAGGATTTTTGTTTTCTTACTGAAGGGGTTGTGCTTTGCACTATGGTAATTAATAACGGTCAGATACTGACTTCCAAATTAAAGCTAATTTCCATGATTGACAACTTTGGGTGGCGTTTTGCTTAGTTAAGTACAGAATCTAATGTAATCTAATCTAAATCATCAAAATCAGCAAGACCAAAAGGGCTCTGAGTCTTTGGACTCATGCACAATGGAGATAATATATTCAGACAAAGCAACAGTACTTCAGAGGAGATAAATATTTTTTTCTATAAGTGTTCACTGTAGGAAAGCCTGGGGAGATTCCCATGTTGTATTTTGGGATTAATGAAGGATCAACATGGTTAATGAAGGATCAACTGAAACAATGCTATAAGTAAAAGGTGATCACAGTAAATAGAAGTAGAGTAAAACTAGTAAATGACCAATGCTGAATGGTATGCATCCACAAGTCTCACCAGTATTCAAGGATGAAATAGTACAACTGCAGGTCTATCATGTATCTCATCTACCCTTGGTATCTGAGGACTTGAGAATGGCAAATATTGTGACAATCCTTAAAAAGAAACATTTCAGAGGAACCTAGGGTAGAGCAATTATGTAAACCTGTTGGCAAATGAATGAAAACTGTGTTAACACTGAATTAGCTGAGATATGAATAAATGGAAGCTACCTGAGAAGAACCCATGTGATTACCACAAATGGAAGTCCATTATTACAAACTTTTACAAGTTCTTTTAAGAGGTCAAAACCGCTGTGGATAAGGATCATATACTTGATTTGAGCTGCTTGGATTTTTGAAAGGCTTTTCATAAGGTCTCATGCAGAGCACTTGTGGCAAAAATAAACAGAAAAAGCAGGTCCTAGCAAGAGAAGTAGATGCTTAACATTAGGAAAGAAGGTAAAAACAAATAATTAAATGTTGGATACAGGAAAGTTCCCAGTGGTTTTCCACAATGACTGAGACATACCTGGAAAAGGTAGTGAGCAGTGAAATGACCATGTTTGCACACAATATAGGAATTCAAAGGTCAAGGTGTAAGGATTTAGAGAACACAATTTCCTGCCTCAAACACTGTTACCACAGAAGAACTTTGCTGTGAGATAAGCACAGAATGGAGCAACAGCATGGCTCTGACTCCAGCCCTGGTTGAGGAAGATCTGGTTAGCACATTGTGGGTACTGCATCCAGACAAAAATTCCCCCTGTGGCAAACTGTGTAAAGAAGAAACTGATCACATGCCTATCACTGGTCAAACAAAGATCACCCAAATGATGGGACAGATGGAATCTGTGACCACGGAACCCTCTCCCTCGAATATGCCTCCATGGATACCTGGAACTTGGACTGATGAAACTTGATGTAAATTAAAGGTGGTACTATTGTCCAGGTGTTATCTCAGACTGAGGGGGAGATAAAAAAAGCTGGGGAAGAAGAATGTATCACTGATAAAGGACAAGGAAAGCCAACTCAGCAACTGTGCTGAAATCAGCTCAGACTGAGCAAAAGGTAATTTACCCACCAACTCAAGAAATCCACTGACTCAAAAGAGAAAGACTGAGCATGTGTCTGATTACCATTAGAAGTGAGGGAATCATTTAACCAATAGAATGAGACAACTGTGTAGTCAATGAGCATTAATTGCTTTGTTTGCAAGAATGTATAGTGAAAAGTTTTGAACAACCTCAGGAGTCTGGACTCCCAATACCGAGAAGCCCAGGGTGAGGAAGGACCAATGGGACACCACTGAATCCAAGGGTGGTGACTATCTTCTGCTTGATCTCTCTCTCTCTCTCTCTCTCTCCCCTCAACCCCTTTCTATTTCTTTCTATCTCTATTCCTCACATTTACTGTTAAATAAAATTTGCATTATTGACTTTGGCATATGGTCTCCTTTGCACCTTAATTCAGGCTGCGGCATCTCTCATTAATCAGATCTTAACACAAGGCAGCAAGTAAGGCTGACTGTGAAGAAGTTCAGCCTGATGTTATAAAAATGACTGAGTAATAAAATAGCAGATGAAATTATTAAAAAGAATTTGTTCTCTTTGTATATGGGGGAAAACAAACCTATCTTCACACAAAAAATGATAGGGTCTACACTCTCTGTTGCCATTAGAGTAAGCCTTTGTGTTTGTAACATGGAAATATCAGCTCAGTGCTTGCTAGGAGTGGAAAAATGAATCATATATTTGATTTTATGAGGAAATGAATAAAGAAATAAAAAAGACCATTATTATGCCTCTGTACAAAATTAGAATTCATGCACACTCCCAGTTAATGTGCACAATTCCGGTCACCTCAAAAATGACATAGAAAATCCAGCAAAGGTTCAGAGAAGGTCAACAATCATGATGTGGAAAAATTTTCTTAGAAGGACTAAGAAATTACTTTAAAGGAAAAGATAAAAATCATACCTGTTATAGAGACTATGCATAGGGATTGCCTGCACACTGCTTCTTGTTATACAAGAACTAGGACCACCAGATGAAGACAACAGAGGCCAGGTTCAGCATGAGCAAGAGGTGCTCCACACTGTGGGTGGCAGGCCTGTGGGACTGTTTTCTAGGGGAATTTTGGAGGCAAAAGATTTACATATGTTCAGAGCAGACTGGACAAACATTTTGACAGGAGATCCAGTAAATGTTGCTAGGGAAACATAATACATTAAACTCAGAAAATCCTCTGAGCTGGAAATATGCAGAAGCTAGGAGAATATTAAGGTGAAAGTATCATATATGTTCTTATCCTGCCATCCTCTTACAGGAACATGTTCACACATGCAGCTAATATGGAGCCATAGGAGATAATTTAGATGGGGACAAGATTAGACACTGCTTGAAGCTATTGGCATAACAGTACCACAGCCTTTTTTTTCTCAAGTCAAAAGAAAACATTGACATCCTTTAGAAAATACTTTACCTGACTGTAATAGCATTTGGTAGGAAACATTAGATAGCTTGGTAAGACCTCATTGTTGTATAGTTTTATGGCTCCACTTTGCTGCATGCATTCAATTACTTCAGGCTGAACTCATCTCACCTATCTGCAGCAGTCTGGAAGTGTTTATTCTGAACTGACACCCAGATTCTCTGGGTGAGAAATGGGAACTCCAGAGTATGAATCATTCCATCTTAAAATAGATGCTGAAGAACTCATAAGAAATGAAAGTCTTGCTAAGTTAAAAAAACCCAAAACATCTAAACAACCACATTTCTGTACTACTCTAGCTAACGATAATTCTGATTAGAGTATTCAAAGTCAGATATTACCAGATATACGAGTAATCAACATAGATCACCTGAAAGAAGAAATGAAATCAAGAGATTTTCTATTTGACAAGAATTTGTTCATCTGGATTGAAAAGTCTCTCTTTGTCTCTGTATGTATACCAGGCATCTAAGTGACAGCCGCAGGAAAGCTGTTCTTGGTGTCTGTAGCTAACAATAGCTAGCCAATAGCAAAGTTCTATTTCTACAAATGTTCAAAGATCTTAAAGTCTAAACTTGATCTTCAATACATTTGAAAATTTTATTTAGGCAAGTGAAAAATGTATTTCTGCACACATTTAAGTCCCAGTGAATCTGAACTGAGTAAGAAAGCAAAGTGCATTGATGTCTTGTGTCTTAAGACTTCAGGGACATAACACAAGGTGAGAAGGTAAACTCAACACTCTAATTTAATTGCTTATAAAGAGGGTGCAATAACATTTATAGTGCACTGCGTTTATACTAGAATATTAATGTCACTGTAACTAAATACTTCTTTTACATACTGAGTGCTCTTTTTGAGACGTTACAGTCCATTTCTGAAATTTCATTCCAGTTTACAGCCTGGCAAGGATTTGTAAGTGAAGACAAGTGCGTAAAGGTGTTGCTTACTTTTTCAGTTAATTGTAAGCCCTACGTGTAGCATAAATTTAAGAGTTTAGGTTTTCCTTGGATACATTACATTAGCAGGGAAAGTGAACAGAGGCTACCATGAAGAGAAGATAATTGCACAGGTATACTTGAAACCTATTTTAGTAAAACTTTTCTGCACTTGCAGTTTGTGACTATCTGTCTTTCACCATATTGACTAAATGTTACACCATCACTTGTAAAAGTTGCAGTACAGCTGGAACTAAAGCCATGCAGTACCGTTGCATTTCTTACTGGTGAGGTTAGTAAGTTTATTCATATTAAGGCTAGAATGTGATAACAATAATAGCCACAGCAGTGACTATTAGTAGCAGTAATAAATACCACATAATTTTTCCAGTGCTACAAGAGGGACAGAAACAGTGATATAAGAAGATGAAAGTGTTTCTTTCTTGCTAGCTTTATTTCTTGCTTGCTTGCTTGCTTGTTTTTTCTTTCTTTCTTACTTTCTTTTTCTCTTTCTTTCTTTCTTTCCCTCTTTCTTTCTTTCTTTCTTTCATTTTAACATGAGACATAATTATATTTTTACTTCTGCAATTAGATTTCTTCATGATAATTTCTTTTTTAAATACAAGTTACTTTCGTTAGTTATGACTTGTCGGAGTGAATCACCTTCAAACACACGCTGGAGAAATGATGTTGGTTTTGCTTTGGGTGGGGACTATGACTTAGCTGACATTGTTACTTGAAAGAAAGAAATATAAACAATTGATTTGATGCAATTTCATGTGCCTTGATATACATTTCTTGGATTTTGGTGTATTTTTCAGAAGGTGAAAAGAAGATTTTTGTCATAAGCACTGGTGCTGCTGTTGTAGGTAGAATCCTAGTACAAGGTATCCGATTCTATATCATTGCAAGTTGTCTACAAGCTTGAATATCTAGAGAACGATTCAGATATCTAAGCATAGACATAAGTCATTAGATGCCTTGCAGTATCCCACTTAGATTCCAAGTGCAAATTTAGGATACTGATATCTCACCAGATATGTGATGTTGCTGTTCAGATATGTGCTCCAACCCAAAAAATCTTACACTGCATTTGATGCCCAGGTAACCATGCAAGCTGTTCCCGATATTTTTTGAAGCCTATCGTAGTGACATGAGGTACACACACAAAACCTTTTGGTGAGCCAGTGAACAACAATTAGTTGGCAAGTTACTGCTCTCTTGTTTTCAGGTAGGCAATTCAGAATCAAAGGGAGGAAGATTTTCCCTTGGTCAAGGAAGGCTGGCTTAGAGAATACATAGGCAGGCTTGACATCCACAAATCCAAGGGGCCCTGATGGGATACATCCATGAGTGCAGAGAGATAGTTGTCAGACACCACAAGTAGGCAGTTCATGGTCGTCTTTGAAATGTTGTGATGATCAGGAGAGGTACCTGAGAATGGGAAGAAAGCAAATGTCATCCCACTCTTAAAGAAGGGCAAGAAGGCATCTACAGGCCAGTCATCCTCACCTCAATCCCTGGAAAGGGAAGTGAGTACCTCATTCTAGAGGCCAGCTCTATCCACATGGATGACAAGAAGGTGATCAGGAGTAGTCAGCATGGATTCACTAAGGGTAAATCATGCTTGACCAACCTGATTGCAGTCTACGATGCAACAACTGCCTGGATGGATGAGGGGAGAACAGTGTATATTGTCTACCTCAAATTCAGCAAGGCTTTAAACATTGTCTCTCACTATATCCTCATAGGCAAACTCAGGAAGTGTGGGCTGAATGAGGTAGATTAAGAACTGGTTGGATGGCAGATCCCAGGGGGCCGTAATCAGTGGCGCAGGGTCTAGTTGGAGGCCTGTCATTAGTTGTGTCCCCCAAGGTTCAATACTGGGAATTGTTTAACTTATTCATCAATGACTTGAATTAAGGGTCAGAGGCCTCCTCAGCAAGTTTGCTGACAACACAAAGCTGGGAGGAGCGGACGATACCCCAGAGGGCAGCACAGCCCTTCAGAGGGACCTCGACAGGCTGGAGAGGTGGGCAGAGAAAAACTGTCCGAAATTCAACAAAGGCAAGTGGGGGGTCCTACACCTGGGGAGGAATAACCCCAGACATCAGCACAGGCTGTGAATTGATCTGCTAGAGAGTAGCTCTGAGGAAAAGTCCTGGGGGTCCTGATGAACAACAAGCTGTCCATGAGATAGCAGTACACTTGTGGCCAAGAAGGCCAATGGTATCCTGGGGTGTCCCGAGGTGCATTAGGAAGAGCATTGCCAGCAGGTTGAGGGCAGTGATCCTGCCCCTCCACTCAGCTCTGGTGAGGCCACATCTCGAGCGCTGTGTCCAGTTCTGGGCTCCTCAGGACAAGAGGGACATGGAGCTCCTGGAGCAGGTCCAGCAGAGGACAACCAAGATGATTAAGGGACTGGAGCATCATTACATGGATAGGCTGAGAGAGCTGGGCCTGTTCAGTCTTCAGAAGAGACAAGTGAGAGGGGACCTTGTAAATGGCTCTAAGTATCTGAAGTGAGGGTGTCAAGAGGATGGAGCCAGGCTCTGCTCGGTGTTGTCAAGCAATAGGACAAGGGTCAATGGGCAGAAACTGATGCACAGGAAGTTCCACCTGAACATGAGGAAGAACTTCTTTACTGTGTAGGTGCACACACTGGATCAGATTGCCCAGAGAATTTTGGAGTCTCCCTCACTGGAGATATTAAAGAACGTCTCAACACAACCCTCTGTTATGTGCTCTAAGATGACCCTGCTTGAGCAAGGAGGTTGGACCAAAAAGACCCACTATAGTCCCTTCCAACCTGACCCATTCTGTGATTCTGTAACAGTTAAAAAAAGCTAAATTTTCATAGTAGCTGCCTGACTTGTCTGTAAATCAATTATGAAAAATGTATAGAAACTTTAATATGGCTTTTTCTGTGAAGAAGTAACATATTTTTTCAAAATTAGCTCATACACAAAATAAAATGCAATGTTCAGCCCCAAAAAGGCCAATAGGACAAGAAAAGAGCAGTCTGAAAATATATATTTTTTTACATTTCAATATCAAGCAGCAGCTTCTTGAATTTGTGGACTTCAACCCTCTTTATAGTCAGTGGTTGCATAGATTTTTATGAGATATTGGTACAGTTATGACAGATAAAAAAACAAATCAATTGAGAATGGAAAGCAATCATCAAAACACTAATGAAAAATTTTGTAGTCTGTAACCCTAACTATTTATGTAAGATTTAATTCTGAATATTTATGCAAGCAGTATCAAATACAAATTGAGACTAAGTCCCACAGATGCAAAGCTGACTGTAAAGGCCCGTAGGATTCAGTGCTGCTGAGCAGATACATTCTGCTTTTAAAAGTCAGCAACAAAACCTGACACATGGAAAATCCATGTGACTCAACATTTGCTCAGAAAAGAGAAGAACCACACATGGCAGCTAGTTTCCCAGGCAACTCTGAATCTCTGGGAATATATCCTAAAGAATTATCTTTCTCAAAGTCTTTAACAGGAGCAAACTACTGCTATGTAATGGTAAAATACAGAAAGCTTTTCTGCTTGAGCTTAATTAGATCATTTCCACAGTCTCCTCCAAATGCTCCCCAGACAAATTAGGTGGGAATGAGTTCCTTATGGGTTTCACAGGTTCTTCTACCTTTTCCAAAATTTTAGTGGGTTTTTGTTTCATTTTGTCTAGTTATGGTAGGATGAGATTGCCATCCTCCCATTCTCCCTCCTTTTTTTGTATTTATGAATAGAAGATATTTTTCTAGGGTTTTTTCTCTTCCCCAGAAAACATGTATTGCAGAAGTCTCTGATACTGATAACACTATATTAGTTACACTTCTGTTAGAATCTGTTTTAAAAGATCCTCTGAGATATTTTGTCTCATAGCTCCAGTGTGACCATGCTTTTCCAAAACAAAAATATATGAATAAGCACGATAATAAATAAAATCACAAAAATAAACAGTCGTTGCTGCTTAAGCACAGGGAGGAGGATGGTCTGACAGATAAGAATATGTGTTTTTTAAGTTTACTCTTCTTGACAAAATTTTGCTTGAAGGGTGTCCTGTTTTTGGCAAACAGCAATGCTATAAGCCAGTTATTGTTGAAAACATAGCTAAAGGTACAAACACACACACGTACATACACTTCTATGTAGTTCAAGTGCACCAAATCTGACTTGTCTCCAGAAGACCTGATCAGCAACATCCTATGTATGTCTGTAAACACTGATTCTAGATGATAATTTAATCAGAAATTAATGTAAGTCATTCATCCAGAATGAGAAAATGTGTCTGACGAAAGCACTGATGTTGTAGGTTAACACCAGTGGGCAGATAAACACCACACAGTCACTTGGTCACTTCCCTCACCACTTCCGCTGGGACAGAGGAAGCAGAGTGCCTTGGTGCTGTGCAAACACACACAAACACACACACACATACACACACACACACACACACACACACACAGTGTTCTAGCAAAACCTAGAACATTAGTAATCATAGCACTGTTTCAGTCAAAAACCTAAAACACTGCACTATCTGAGCTGCTATGGAGAAAGCTCAGTAGTAGGAGAAAACAGTAAGTAACAGAAAGCTAAGGCGTAGCCAGGACCACTACATGGAGTGCTGAATAGCTCAATAATGTGTAGAAGACTTGTTCAAGCCAAAAAAAAATAGCATGTATCCCACTCCCAGGATGGCTGTTTCTGTAAAGTCACTGTTCTGCATTTGAATGGTTCAGAATTAACTAGTTTTGGGGTTTTTTTAACAGGTGTATGTTGGCAGGACATCTATAAGTATTTTTAAATGAGTTTATTTTTGCCTACAAAAGACACCCTATGGTGGTGACTGGAAAGAATGTTCATAGAGAATTTGATTAAGGACACCTTTGTTCAGTAAAATAATAGGTTATTTTTACATTACTGAAAATTGCTCTTGTTTTTGAGATTTATACAATCAAAGGCACAGAAATAAATAAAATGGTTACCATTTTGAGTAGTTAAAATAAATGTTTGCAAGCTAGCATGGGACAATAATCCCTGTCATGAACGATTTGTAGAAATAGCTGTAAAGGATTCATAGTTTGAAAAATCAAAAGGAACAGTAATCTTTTATGTTTTTTGAGGGATAAATTAACATTTTTATGGTGATATATATCTTTTGCATGGAAGTCTTTCAAGACCATCATTGCAAGTTTCTTGGTGCAGTAAAATTAAAGGGGAGTTACTTTCTTTTCCATTAAAAGCAAAAAAAATAAATTAAAAAAAGAATGTTTTATTTTCTGCTTAAATGCATTCTCATTTTGCCATAACCTATCCAGACTGAATACTGCATAAGCTACATCATATTTGTAAAGACTGAAGCATGGCTACTTGCTCACTAATATATCTGAATATATCTGATCTGACAATTTTCTGAGACAATCTCTTCCTTTATATGAAATAACTTAGCGTTTGCTGTGTCAACAAAGATATGTCTGAATAGTAGATACTTAAGTGAGCTTTCTTCAAGAAAAAACATTTTTAAGTACATCTATAAATTATACAGTACTTCTTTGACCTTGTTTCTTATTTCTTAAGTTAATTTTTCATAAAATATTGGTAGTCATCATTAAAATAGCAATTCTTCCATTCAGGTTCCTATATTCTTCAGTCAAAAAGTATCAAAGCGCCCAGAAATCAAATATGGTGGAAGTAACTTATCCTAGATTTTTCTTATTCAATACCCATCTAACCTCACAGAAAAATAAAATTTTAAGTGCTGTAACTATAGCATTTGTTTTCCTTCATGTCTTTAGAGCCAGCTTTAATTGTGTTACACCAGATAAATCAAACTTGGATTTTAGGGTGTATGTACTTCTGTGGCTGCTCTGGATGTAATAAACCCTGAAACTGAATACGTGGGTAGCAAGACCTCCAGAAACCCATGTGGGCACCAATTAAATCAGTTCTGGAATCTGTGTGTCCAATTTTCACAGCTCTGTATCAGATCTATTATCCCTGCACTTTCGTGCAGCCCTGTTAAACCCTTACCTGTTTCTGAGCACGTGCTGGTTAGGGTTAAGCTGTTCTGTACTCAGGCTTATCCCTAGAATCTCTTACAGGGTGAAAAATTCAACAATATGTTAGTTTTCTCCATGTAGACATCTTAAAATGCTTCTTTGGGAATGGTGAATAGTTTCTCCATTTCTCATATCACTGCCATGGTCCTTTTCAGCATCTAATATAATTTGGACTCACCTTTCCCAAATGTCAGGAACAACACAGGGCACTGCACACTATTTAAGGACTTGTTATTGTAACAAGTTTAAGGAAGAAGTTTCTGTTCTTTTTAATATTGTATTTCTGAGAAGTTAGCTGTACAAAATACCTTAGCTTTGAAAGTTTAATTTACTACATAACTGTGCTAGATTATCTGTATTTCATAAAAGCAGAGATATTGCAATGACATTTGAAGAAAAAATTATGGTGGGTAGTAAACAAGGTTTTTTTATATTTTATATTGGCCTTCTCTGATGAGCGTATAAGAAGTCTCACAGGCTTCAAGTATTAAATGTGATGAGATTACAGAATTACATTGCAAATCATTATGCCCTAGTTGTCTCATATATGAAACAAACAAACCAAAGTTTCAATTTCTCTTGAAAAAATTGTTTTAATTTCTTCCTTCCAGGATATAAAGTCCTTTTTGACAGGCACTTTTTAAATTTCAGCTTTCCTCAAGGATAGTGTATATTTTTTGCATAGATACATGCTGTGCTTTTCTTGTGACTTTAAAGAGAAATATATTTGGTAGGTAGATCTGAGATGCAAGTAAAAAAGATGAAATTTCAAATACCCACTTGGTTTAAAAGTTGATCATTATTAAATAAACATAAAATTATTAATTAACACAATTGTGCTTTCCTGAAATGTAGATTATCACTGCACATTAATGCAATTTGAATTTGATGGCAACTGAATAATTTTAAGATGATCAAACTTTATATCAATGATATATTTCTAGTTTACTGAGATTGTAAGAGAACATCAGAAGCTGTCTATATAAGAGGTGCATTATTAGAGTAAAAAAGATGAGTATGTTGATCTTAAACATAGCTTTCAAGGCACAGGCAAATTGCAAGCAACAGTGAGATCAGGGAGCACCTGTTTTGTCTGTAAAATCCTTGTAAGATCAGCTATAATAAATAATTAGTAAGTCATAAACAAATGTATAAGATAGCTTTTCACATGTTCCATAATCTGCTATTGTGCTTTTTTTTTTTCAATTTAGTTGTTTAAATTATCTAAACTTAGTGTACTCCAGTGGACTCAGGTTACATGTATTTTACAGAAACAGAGCACATATGCAATCATTGAAAGAAAGATATGTTTGAGGTAATTGCCTAACAGCATAGGAGCTTGAATTTCTTGCCTAAAAAATCAGATCTGCTCGGCTGTTTTGCGTTACAAGGTTGCAGTGTTACTAGCTTTTGGTATCACAAATACGCAAGATGGCAATAGATTTAAGTGTTCTCAGGCTTGTTCTTTCAACATGTAAATACAAAGAAGCTCAAATACAATAAAAAACAGTGTGCCTTATAACCTGCCTTAAGCACAACACTGCTGCCTTATATTAGGTTGCCACTTCCATTGGCAGTGCTTAAACAGAGACAAAGTCAGTACAACAATTGCTCTGGTGAGGCCCTGGCTACACCAACTCTTCTGCTTGCAGAAACCTGCAAAATTCCCATCAAGTGCAGAGGTCTTTAATAATTACTAAGACACAATGATCACATGTAGTCTTTCTGAGAGAGCCATCCTCTAGGCTATGATTTTGTTGCGAGTAGAGAATCGAGGTTGTTCCAGTCAGATGGCTGGCATAATGCTCTGCACTAAGAGTTGTTATCAGATGCACAGGTAGGTTTTTCCACAAAAAATACTCTTTGATCTCGAATCCAAGAAAGAGAAAATGGTTCCTAGTTCAGCTACAATATTTTAAAGCACTCAGCAAAACTAATCATTACAATAGAGGTTTTTCTGTGCAAAGAATAAACATAAGGGGAAAGAAACATACAGCACCCATTATTACTTTTATCTAGCAGGCAACAGTTACATTTAAATACTTAAACAGCATCAAGACATATGTATGTCCACAGCTAATAAAGGCTAACTGCTCAGCTTTAATTATGCATATTAATTTCCTCCTGAAGAGAACATAAGTTTTGTTATTTATCACTTACATGGTTACTGCAGACTCCTGAAAGCATACTATATCCATATTGCATTCTTTGAAAATACTTACTTCAATTAGCTAGCACCAGGAGTGGTTTAGAAGAACCCATAATAGAGGTATTATTGGCTGCATATAAAGGAACACATACCAGAAAGCATCAAATAGTTCCCATTAAAAATGCATATGACTTTCAAAAGGAAAGAAAAGACGCGGACCTGTTGAAGTGGTACAGAGAAAGGCCATGAAGGTACCAGGAAGGACAGAGCACTTCTCCTCTGAGGACATGCTGCAGTAATTGGGGCTGCTCAGCCTGGAGAAGAGAAGGCTTCCATGAGACCTTAGAGTGGCTTTTCAGTACCTAAACTGGGCCTATAAAAACACAGGAGAGGGACTTTTCAGCGGAACCTGTTGTGATACGACAAGGGGTAATGGTTTTAAACTAAAATAGATTTGATTTAGAGGTATAAGAAAGAAGTTTTTTACAGAGAGGGTAGTGAGACACTGGACCAGGTTGCCCAGAGAGGTGGTGGAACACTTCCCCTCCCTGAAAGTGTTCAAGGTCAGGTTGAACAGAACTCTGAGACACCAAATCTAGTTGAAGATGTTCCTGCTCATTGTAGTGAGTTTGGACTAGATGGCCAGTCCCTTCCAATCCAAACTATTCTATGATTCTATGATTTTTCAGCTTATATTCACTAAATGTCAAAATTAATTCAATACTGAGACCACTCAATCGCCCAGTGTAAGAGAATGAGATTTAACTTTTTTGTTCTAAAAATATGAAAGAGCTACTGTTAAAAGCAAATCTGTCATATACTTCAGACACACTAATCACAAAAGACCCCCACATTTTCTAGAATCAAAAATAAATATAAAAATCCAGAAAGATACTGCTGAGAAATGCATCTGCAAAACATTCCATTTATCCTGCAAAAGTTGTCACTTGTGACACCTTAGTAACATGCAGCGACTGTTGTGTGTTATGGGAACGGTTCCCTAATTAGTTTTGTCATTAAAATTCATTTAAAAGCATTTTGTTCTTGATATTTCTTAATTATTTCAATGACACATTCAGATGCCTCCAGATGGCTTGGAGCAGAATAAATAGCACTGAGAAACTTCCTAATAGTATCCTACTCTGATTGTTAATATCATTCATGCAATATCCATTTTCTCTATATTAATTTCAACATAATTAAGTAACGAAAGGCAAGAAAATCCTTTGGTGATGTTTTGGGTTTGGAAGAAGTATCTTCATTTGCAAAGATGTGCAGTCAGAAAAATTAGCAATATGAAAATCTGAATAGAGAAAAAATTTCTACTGGGATATTTGGAACAGACTTCCAATATATGCAGGTGGCTTGATTACTTATTGCTGTATTCACATTGAAAATTTAAAACTGATATGAGAATATTTTTCTTTCAAGAAGTTTTTCAACTAACTTGCCCAATAACAATTGTATTGAAATGTTGAACCAGATTCTATCAGGCCCATTAGTTTCTCAGCAGTTACATTAAGAAAGCTACATCTTCATTTCAATACATTGAAAAACAGAGATGAAAAATATCAAGATCATGCAGCTGTATGTATCAATAAGGGAAACATCACTACTATTTCTATGAAATTGGTATCAAGTATGTAATCAGTTTCCTATGGGAAGAGTACTCCCTATTTTTTTCTTCAAATCTAAAAGTATTTTGGATTAACTATGACAGTGTTTGAAGAACTCCTATGTGATTGGGAATCTGTCAAAAATCTAAGCCTCTATGAGGCAGACAGACTGACCTGGTCACCAGTCTTTGATATGCACAGAGGTACTCTGACTAAGGTAATGTTTAAGTTTGAAAGGCAGATATCTGCCAAGGAAAGCAGGAACCCTCCTGGAGAGGAAGGAATCACCTCTCCCTCAGTTATTGTAATTTTGAAAATTACGAGGCTTTTGACCTCAAATGTGGGAAAAGCAATAACAGATCTTTATTAAAATATATATATATATAACCCAACAGAACAAACAGCAACAATAACCACAACAAACAGCAACAATAACCACAACAAACACCAGTCAGACTCCCCACCTGTCACCCGGGTTCCCTGTGGTGTAGCTCTGGCCACACCCGGGTGGGGGCGCTGGTGAGGCAGGGAGGCTGCAGTCCGGTTGGGTGGCGGTTGCAGTCCAGTGCAGGTGGTGGTTGCAGTCCAGTGGGAGCAGTGGCTGCAGCCAGCTGAGAGCAGCAGTCCTCTGTAGCTCCTGGAATCGGTGCCAGAGAGTGTATCCCAGGGTCCAGGCAGGCTTCATTATATTCCCGCAGGAATGTCCATGTACCTGCCCCTGGGCGGAGCATTTCCCAATGGAATCATGAGATAAGGTAGTTTGGGAGGTTCTGGGCGGTTGGGTCCTTACAGCTGCCCATTGTCAATGATGGCCCATTAACAGGGATGGCCTCCTCAGGATGGGTGTGATTACTGTTGGTGCTTTCAGGGGGAAGCTCTCCCAGCTGTGTCTTTTGTGAAGCCAAATGGACCCTACCTCACCACAGGATTCCCCTTATCTTATCTAACCAGCTTGCAGTCCAAGGGGCCAACATGCACTGAGCAGTTGTTGCAAGGGACCTGTCATTAACGGCTCATCAGGGCTGATGCAGATGGGGGAGAATACATTGTTTTACTACATCCCCACAACCCAGGAGAGGTAGACCAATATAAGGTAGACATAAACTGGTAAATGCATTATTAACCAAACTGCCTTTCTTTCAAATCCTTTCATAGTTATCATTGTTTTTATACTCTCTTTATTGAGAGTATATATTTGTCTGTGAAACAGGAACTTTCTCAAAGTATGGAGAAATACACTGATTTACTCATTCTTGAAAAACCTAGAAGAGAGGTTGCACTACAATTTTCTTATCTGTTTAGCAGATGTTTCAGGAAATTAGTCATCTATATGATGATCTACTTTTACATCTTCCTCAAAGAAAGAAAACAGGGACCTCAAGTACCATTGTATTTGAAAGCTTTCTGGCTGAACAATTTCAATAGACCAACATCATTTGTTGCCCGAGCATGGAAGAGGAGTTGTGAAGAGGACTATGATTCTATGATTTCTGCACTAAGCTTCTCATAAAATGATGAGTTTGGGAGGAGTTTCTAAGAAATCACAGCTTGAGGAAAAAGGTAATGTAAGGAAACACACAAAAAAGAAAGCAACAGGTTGATACATTTTCTGGTCTCATGTCCAGCCTAACACTTTGTATTAAGATCTGTGCTGTGCATTATCTAATTTTCGTTACACACTCAACAACCTAATACTCAACTCAGCACTTTCCAGGAGCTCCAACACCTCATTCTAGGAAAGGTCCATTTTACTGATAATGTCAATACACACTCAACCTTCACTTTTTCACACAGACATGGTTCATTTGAAATCCTCAAGCAATCTCCTTTTCAGTTTGAGCAAGCACCTAGTATCCTGTGAGCCAATAGTTCTGATCCCATTTTCCAACTGTTTTTCATGTGTCCTCCATACAGAATCACAGAATGATTTAGGTTGGAAAAGACCTCTGAGATCAAGTCCAACTTTTGACCAATCACCACCTTGTCAAGTAGTCCATGGCACCAAGTGCCACATCCAGTCATTTCTTGGACACCTCCACAAATTTACCAAGGGCACACTTGATCCCTGCATCCAGATCATTGATAAATATATTTAACAGGATGGACCACTGTCGTAGGTTGACGCTGGCCAGATGCCAGGCACCCAAGAGAGATAAGGGACCGGGAGAGATCACAGGCAAAAACAGGCTCAAGCTTAAAGATATGAAAGTGAATTTATTACACTGACAGAAACAGAACAGCATAATGAGAAGTAAAATTAATCCTTAGAAAATACCTTCTCCCCCCACTCCTCCCTCCTCCCAGCTCTACCTCCTACCCCAATGGCGCAGGGAGACAGGGAATGGGGCTTTGGTCAGTTCATCATCTGTGGCTTCTGCTGCTCCGGGAGAGGAGTCATTTTCCCCTGCTGCACTGTGGGGTCCCTCCCATAGGAGACAGTTCTCCAGAAACTTCTCTGACTTGAGTCGATCTCACCAGCAAGAGCTCCCTGTGAAGGGCTGCAATGTGAGTCCATCCCACGGCAGCAGCACCCCTCACACTGCTGCGGTGTGGGTCACTCCTCCACGGGGTGCAGGCCTCCAAGGACAGGCTGCTCCAGCCTGGGAGCAGAGCCCCTCTCTGCACGGGTCTCCCACAGGATCACAGCCTCCTCCCAGGTACCCACCTGCTCCAGTGTGGGCTCCTCCACAGGCTGTAGGTGGATCTCTGCACCCCCATGGGCCTCCATGGGCTGCAGGGGCACAGCCGCCCCACCCCCGCCCTCCCCACGGGCCGCAGAGGACTCTTGGCTCTGGCTCCTAGAGCATCTCCTGCTCTCCTTCCAAACTGACCTTGGTGTGTCCATGGTTGTTTTCTGCTCCCATCTTCTCACTCTCCCCCTCTTCTCTGTCTGGAATTAAAACTGCGCCACCAATATTGTTTTGATTTTCTTCTTAAATATGTTATCACAGAGGCATTACCACTACTTCTAATTGCCCCAGTCTTGGCCTACGGCATGTCCCTCTTTACAGCCAGCCAGATGTTGGCTCTGCTGGACATGAGGGTGGAAGCTTCTAGCAGCTTTTAACAGAAGCCACCCCTGTAGCCCCCGCAACCAAAAAACAGGCCTTGAAAATCCAACACAACCCCAATAGTGAGTCCTGGGAAAAAACACTAATGACTGCCTGGCAACTGGATGAGACACCTTCCACCACCATGCTCAGGGCCCAGCAAAAAGTTGACCGTGTCCAAGCCATGGGTTGCCAACTTTTCCAAGGGAATGTGGTGGGAGACGGTGTCAAAGGCTTTGCATAAGTCCAGGTAGACAACATCCACAGCCTTTCTTATCCACCAGAAGGGTCATCTGGTTATAAAAGGAGATCAGGTTAGTCAGGACCTACCCTGCCTAAACCTGTACTGACTGCGGCTGATCCCTTTGGTGTCCTGTACATGCCCTGTGATCGTACTCAAGATGACCTGTTCCATGCAGATACACACTTTCAAATGTGAGTTTAAAAACGCACTGCAAATTAGGTCATTGAAGAATGTGTCCAGGTGTTGCATGTGGTGGCACAAAATTCAAGGACTCTATCCAAGGAATTTGATTTTCATGAGTCTTATATATATATAACTTTAAGCATGAAAGGGATCCCTCAAATGCCTGAGAAGGATCATAGCATGTGACAAATGATGGAGAAAGACTTTAACTGAATTTTAAGGAAGTACAAGAAAGAAAGGAAAAACAGAAAAGTAGGCACATACACAGTTTCTTTGCAGATCTCTTACTAAAGTTCAATGTGGTTTATATTTTCCATGTAAAAATCTCATATTCTACTTTTTAGTGAGTTAAAAAGCTACTGAATACACACACACACAAAAGAATGAGATATTGCCAGCAAAAAAATTTGATTATAAAAAGAGGTTTAAAACATAAACTTATAAGCATATGTGGTTTAAGTATACTGAAAGAAAAGGTAAGAATTATAAAAAAACTAATTTGAAATAATAGAAGCAGAAATAAGGCAAGTTTTTAATAGTGAACAAAGTAAGTTTAGTGAAAAATGCCAAAGACTGGTAGGTGTTGTAATGAAAATACTATATCACCTCTGGATCTGAGATGTTATGAAGATGTTATTGTTAATATTGTGATAGTTATTCTAAACTGCACAAATATTTCATGTTCTGGGTATTAGTTAGCTATTTAGGGCACAGACCCATTTTTGACATTTCTTTCAAGAATTTAATAAATAAAATAAAAGTACAAGACAAGTCTTCTGAAAAAGAAATAGAAGAATGGAGATAGAAATGGCAGCTCTCTAATTTTAATGATCAGATGAAATAAAACTCCTGATGTGGAAGAAGAAGCATATCAAACAGAGGGAAAAAAATGGTCTTTTTTATTAAATGGGGTTTGTTTACAACCTATGGGGCCAGAGCTACATTTTCAGATTTTCAGAATAATAGTAACATTGCTCTCAGCTATAAAGAAAAAAAGGGGGAGAAAATTAATCATTGGTGGAAGGCATAGAACATACTGAATGTACAGTTAACACCCATCTGATTGCCTACATATTTGGGGTCATCCTCACCAACTCTAAACCCAAAGATGAATTGTACTGTGCTCTTCCCTGGTGGGTCAGGAAGCCCCAGAGGAACCTACAGACAAAGAGTTTCCTTTTCTATATTCTCTGCTTCAAAACATTGAGGAATTCATCTGAGACCTACAAGACAGGGAAGACAGGTATTAAGTCAAGGAGTGAATCAGTGGTAGACCATATTCCTCTAAGAAGTTTTAGGCAGTGACTTTTCACAGAAAGATTTAGAATAAAATGACTGGACATTTCAAACTGGGTTTTGTGTTTATTATTTGACATTCAGGCTTCTGTATATGATGGTTTTACTACCATACGAAGCATGGATCTTATTACAAAATCTTAAGTTCTAATACACAACTACTTATTATTTCAATTGGATTTTTTTTTAACAAAGACTATGTATTTATATTCTTTTTTCAGCAAGAACTACTGAGACAGAAATATTTCCTCAATACTAATGGCAAATTAGATCCAGTGCCTGAATTCTGGAGCATGTTGTAACTTACAAGTTATTGATATCAGCAAAGCAATGTTGACAAAGTTACTCCATTCAAGTATAATCATTCTGCTACACTTTCTCCAGCCATCAAGAAACACAACAAACAGAAGATTTTCTGGAACAATTGAGGATAAAAAATGGCCCCTAATCTGTCTGAAACAAAAAATTACACCTGGGAAACAAGGTCAGCAGGGTAACAGGTATTTGAACTAAACATGTGGCAACCCATTCAACCTTTTCAAAACTGAGCATCTTTTTCCAGAAAGCCACTGTCAACCTCCTGACTTCTAAGCATATCAAGCTACTGCAAAACAGAAGAGTTAGAGCCAGATGAAAAGCCTAGAAATTTGTAAAGAGGATAGATTCTGATTTTTCATGGGGGAAAAAAGGGTATGAAATCCATTAAAAATTATCCAGGCCTTTTTTTGCATCTAATTGTTTTGAAAACTAAAAATGTTACCTGACTCAGATTTTTTTTGTGAAATGTAATGGCTCACTACTAATAGCGAATTAATGAGGCTCAATTAACCAACTAAACCATGCCTCAGCTTCTAACATGCTCCGTATAAACAACAATTATAAGAAAGCACATCTAGTTAATCAAAGATAATTCTGACAGTCAGTTGCTAATGTAACTATACAGGCCAATGTTTGTTAACCAGTCTGTCTCCCAAAAACCTGTTATGCCAGTAAAGGAAATCAGAGGACAAATACCTTCATTTTTTATGCCTTGTTTTCCTTTTATCTGTTAAACTTGTGAATACTGCAGACTTCAAGAGCTCTGCTTAAACAGGGCTAGTGGGGAGATGATCACAAACAAAATAACACTAAGCTCAGGGTTATTTTTAAGGCAGCTTTTGGAAACCACTACCTTGTGTTTGCTGCTCTGACTTGTGTTTCCATGGAAGCAGGACTAGACATGGACACAGTCACTAGCAGATGAGGCAATTTCAGCTGCCAGTTTCTGGTTCTCTGCTCTGTTTCCATGACAACCAGCTCTGGTGCCCTGAAAAGAGGTGAGGTATTTAAAACACTACAGTTCTCTTAATAAATATCTGCTGATGTGCATGCACAGCGCAGAGCCCGTACATCCCCAACTACAAAAATTCTGCTCAAGGTAGCGTGTTACATCTTGGTACCAACTACTACTACTCCCCTGGGCAGGTTTCAAGGAGAAAGAACAGGTGGTTTCTGAGAGCTGATTCCATCCTGACGTCCAGGGGCAGGGGGCAGGAGGGTGGTTCTGTTCTTTCAAAATTAAGAGGGCGATAGACAAAGGTGCTGTGCTAAATATATGTTATTGTTTCACAATGAAAACATAATTGATATCATTTTGCCATAAAAAATTAGCCAAAGCCCTCTTGAAAAAGTGGCAGCATGGCAGGTGTGAGACTGAACAACTTTAGCTGGTTCTCAAGGTGCACAGAAATTTTAGGACAGGTACTGCCCTTTTCTTGGCTTAAATCTTTCACGCTTTTTGACTAGCTACATATATCTTTGGTCTTGTGAATAGATAGGCATAGGCAAGGGCCATCTTCCTCTGTCTGCACTCTCTGGGGAAAGGGTGCAGAAGCACCAGTTCCCATGCCAGCAGGTACATGTCACAAGAGACAGCTGTAGACCAGTTCTCATTCTAATCCAAACTGCAATTTGAGTCTGATCCCTTCCCTTATACAAAGCACTTGAGCTAGGCAGAATTCAGAAAAGAAAAGCCAAATCTGCTTATCTTGTTAAGAAGAGAAACTTTAAGAAGACATCTCTGGGAATAAAGGGAGGTGGATTTGTGTGTGCAAATTTCTATATGAAAGCAGTAACACATGTGCAGACATTGTGCTGTCCTGTCTCAGAAAACTGAAAACCCAAAGGGTCCACACCATTCCTGGTGCAACTTACAGGAACAGGAAAAAGAAGGGTTGACAAGTTGAATAAATGTCACGAGTAATACAAGCACATAATACTTTAGAAACAGCATTGTCTCCACTATATATTGCATATGCCAAGAGAAAATGCTAGAGGCTTGGTTTCAGTGATGAAGCTGAGAATAAGTAGACAACTAATAAAATTGGAATAAAAAGCCTTAAAGCAAGTGTTAAAACCAGGTTATAAAATGGCAGCACAAAATTTGGTACCAGAATTCAGAGGAAAGCTGTGCTTTTTCTCCTCTGTCTTCCAGAGGTAACTAATTATCATAATACTAGGGTGACACAGGCTAATGGAATTAAGCTTGTCCAATTTCTCTCACATCATGAAAACTTCGGATTCAGACTTCCATGATATAAATCAAACCTACCAGTGACTCCTGCATGATGAAAGCTGATCAGATAGGCCCACAAATTAATGAACTCATGAAGTCTTTTATTCAATCTTTTATAGATATGCACAAAATATACAATAGTCTTTTAAGAAACTAATTGCATTTTAACAAAGGAGGTTTTGAAGATAATTGTGTGTTCAGTCAAGTTAATAAAAATATTTGCTTTGTTGGAAAAGTATAAACAGTAGGAAATACATGCATAAAATGTTATTCAAAGAAATTGACATGTACAAGAAAAATTGAGGTTAAGAATGTACTTCCTGCTTGAAAATTGCAGTTAATGCAGTTATAGCTGTCTGCTATTGCACCTACCACAGAAGATTGGTATTTCAATAGTGGTAAGAAAACCTACAAAAGACTCTCAAAACCTACCAACTCAAAAACATCAAAGCATTGAAAACAATAACAATGTTAAGAATGGATTACTTGATTTGTCCAAGAAATTAATCATTTGTGTTTTTGCATGTCTGTACAAAGGAACATCCTGCCCCTTGCCAGTCTCTGCCACACCAAATTTTGAATCCCCACTAAGATAGTCATACCCTTGAAATATACCAACAAAACTGAATAAGGAAAAAACAGAAAATTTTTTTCTCTATGATATTTTTGACTTAGAAGAAATAATTTTTAAGATCATCAGCCCAAGCTACAACAGTTTTCCGCCACATGAAGAAAAAAATTTTGATAGTTAGGAAAGAACTATGCAGAGAGGAAAAGTCAGAACCAAGCATTAATTTTTTAGATAATAAAAAAATTACAGGTTAGGAGTCAGGTCCTTCAGTGTTACAAGAATTACATTGATTGATACTCTCTCTTAGTGTCATAAACTGCACTAGCACAAAGCCTGAGTATCCTTGCATTTGCCATAGAACTTTTACATGCACGGGCAGGAGATGCATCCACAAAGAAAAGGACAATGCCTATATCCTTGAAATAACACTCCTATCCTTGCCTTCAGGCACAAGAGGCTGAAAACAAGCCTTGAAGCACAATGCAAGGAAGCCGTTGCTGAGTATACCAAGCAACAACATGAAATGCTATTGAGAATTCAGTGGTATGGGATGAAGACAAGACTACTTGGCAATGTCATTTGGGGTTAGTAGTGTAGAGAATGACTTTACTACAACACAGAAAGATCTGTGGAGCAGGAGGCACAACCCATCACCATGAACAGCTTAACAACTTTGACAGAAAGCTCCAGGAAATACAGAAATGCACTGACCAGCTTTATGAGTGCAACTAGGAGGAACAGTTCTTGCTCTAGTTTTTGCCAGGTCTCAAAACAAGACAGTCAAAAAAGGTTTCCCACATGCTAAACCAAAGATAAGTTGTGTATGACAGTTAGCTAAATTGTTTATATGGGATCAGACAGAAATCCCAGAAGCCTGAAGTGCTGCATTTGTCACATCTGCCTATAGAACCAGGTCCATGGAGGGCATATGAGCATGAGTCAAGCTTGGATGTAATGTAATGATCAGTACCTGCTCTGAGGGAGACAGAGGAGAGATTACACAACAACAAGAATTCCTTATTCGACTCATGGTCTAGGTCAGAAGAGAACAATTTGCTGCTACTTACAGTAAATTATGCTCTTATCCACAATTGATTATTCCTTCAACTTCTGAAAGGTACACTGTGGAAGAGAGATTTAAAGCAGTTGAAGGAATGTGGGAAAGAATTTCTCTCTGTAAAAAAAGAAGAGCAAAATGGTAATAGAGATATGTCAACTAATGCTACACGCAAATTAAATTAAACAGGCCAGCCAGGATGAAACACATGTGCCAAAGGGCAGGAGAACCATGTTTCTCTTCCCCATAAATACCTTGCAGCCCAGTGGAGAAATGCCATTCTGAACAAGCAGGTTGTCTGCTAACATAGAACTGCAACTAAATCACCACATAGTTACACAAGACTGAAAACTAGATGACCACAGATCATGAAAGATAGCTGTAGGTGATTGTAAGTTGCAAAATGGAGTCAAAATTCTGGAAAGATACACTCTTTCACGCATTTTGAGTTAAACCTTCTTAACAATATGTGAATAAGACAGTTAGAAGACAGGTGGAAAACCAGCAGATTCTCTAAATTTTAAAAGTGGAAGATGTGAAATGTAAGGAAAATAAATGAAAATCATACAAAATGTGCAGCCACGTTTGGGTTTATCAGTTATTCACTGCAGTTAGAGATAAAACAAAATTATTTCAGTTTAGTCCTGAATCCAAGGTCAATAGAGCCACAATTAAAAGTCATAGCAGTAGCAAATATTATGATCAAACTTCTCTCATGTTTTATTGTTAATTGTAAGCATGAATATGGCTCTTTTGACTCATATGCTGTAAGTAACCACTGTTTTGAGAAGTAAAGAAAGCCATTTTTAAACAAAATTACTGTTAGCCAAAATTCTGTATGAATTTCAGTATTTTATTATTATTTAAATAGCATTTTAAAAATCATATACTCCAATTTTTGCATTCTCTTCACTGAATCATAGAGGAAAAGTGCATTAAAACTGCAATCTTTCCCAAAAGAAATGATAGAAAGAATATTAGAGTTTTCCCTTTGTTGTCATGAATTGAAAGCAAATGAGCAGCTGTCACAATTCCAGACAACAAGAAAAAGCATAAACATTTTATTAAGCCAGATATGTGGAATTCTATGAGTTAAAATCAACAAATTCATTCAGTAGGTCTTTTATTTGTTCCTTGTCATGAATCAGAAACCAAGCTGTCAGGAAAGATATATTTTTGCAATGTTTCAACTTTATGTCTGAGTAAAGTCCCATTTCAGTCTTTTAGGTTGTCAGTAGTTGTGGTAATACCATGCTGAAAGGATTAGTGAAAGTTAGTTGTCCAAAGAGAGCTTTAGGCCACTTTGCTGTGTAGCATTAACTAGTAGTGGTCATGTGGCTTTGTCTTGCAAGGTCACCAAGTCCTGCAACTTATGTTGAGTGCCTGAAATGTCTAGGCAAAAGAAATAGGCTCCTTTATCAGGAAAAACTGGATTTGAAAATTATTCTTTCCACCTTAATCAAAAGTAGTATCCTAAGTTGGTAATGCTGGGAAGTAAAATGCTTTCCTGAAAAAGGTTCCATAATATTAAAGAGTCACGTGTATGACTCCTCACACCAAAGTTTCCTTCTTTCTACAGTAGTTTCAAGCATCTTGAGGACCCTCCATTACCACAGGCTGATTTGTTTGAGCCAATGAATTCAGATTTTTGAATCCAACTTATTCTTCTTAAGTATTGAAGATATAGATTTATTTCTTAAAAATTTTCAATTTTAGGTATTATCAGGAAATCCAGAAATTAAAGCAAAGGCAGATCCCTGACTGCTCTCTAGGTATTGCAAAAGAAGAATGAGAAGGCCACATAGTCAATCTTGTATTTGCACAAGTACTTGTAGGGTTGCTGTATAACAGAATCCACTTGTGCAAGGCAACCTCAGACATTGCTATGCTTAATGATAGAGCTTCCTGCAACAACTTTTCCAGAAAAAAATATTTTCAATGAAAAAGATGGATCTCTCAATATCCACATATTAAATTACTATATTTGAAATAGTTAAAAATTCAGATTATTGATAGTTAATATTTTAATTTTCTGGTTTAGAGATCATCATATTTTCTCCAAATATTCCTTTAATTTTAGAATTTATTTTAGAAATATTATCCTCAAAACTATTTATTTTTTGCATTCTCAGTAGTTTTATAATACTTTACTTATATTCATCAGTTTTCCAATTTGCTAGGAACTTTAAATTGTGTTGTTTTCATCCTTAACCATCATGAACAAGTAAAATTTTAAATATAAGAGTTTTCAGTGAATAGAATCAATCCTTTTTGCCCAACAGTAATTTCTTCTGTCATCTGCCTGTTCACTAGTGCAGCTTTTTAAAGAGAAATTTAAGAAGATGGCCTGAGAAAGTGTCCAAACATAAAATATTTTTAAGTCTCCTAATACCTGTCATTATTCTTATTCACATTTCATTTTTTTCAGTCAGGTTTCTAAAGAAAAATTTTCCACCATGGTGATGGACAAGAAATTAAATGGATTTTAGACACACCTCTATTTTAAATTTGTGTTTTATGTATGTACAAATCAACATTACCTAAAGTCCTGAAAAACTATGCTGGATACTTTGCAGAGCAGTTCCCTTGGAGAGATTGTTTCATTCATTTGGACTTCTATGGCTAATTGAGTAACAGATTTCCTTATACATAAAATATTTCAAGATATTCAGAATTTATATTCATTCCATGGTAACTATGCAACAATTTTTTTTTTTTTATTTTCATGGGAAAAAACAAACGTACTCCATCCCAAAACAACCAGTAGTTTTAAAATATTCATTTAGTGGACACAAGAGCAAAAGCCTGCCATATCCATTTCAATAGAAAAATTTGTACATCTTGTCGTAATGCCTGGCATTTTCCAAATCCATGACTGTTTGACTGCTTTAAACAATAGACTAGATCTAATGAGAGCAGTTGCTAATAAAGACTATGCATCTGTCCACTGAAAACCAAGGTTCAAGCCTCCTGCACAGCCTAAGGGAAGACTTCAGTCAGAATGTTACCGGTAGACAGATAACGAACCTCTTCTCACACTGCTGGCGTCTATTTTTGATTTTGCTCTTTAACTCCATCCTACACTTGGGACTTCTTTTGCTACAGCTTTTTTTTTGATCTGCATTTTTTTCACTATAATATTCCTTCTGTGAAAAAACATGAAAAGGAGAAAGATAAGTAGAACAGCAAAAACCAAAAGAAACAGCTACTTTAGTACACCTAAAGCCAAATTACTCAACATAAGGAGGTCATCTAGCTTAAGCAGCAATTAATCAGACTTTCAGTATTTAGTAACAGAAATTCATAGCAAAATGCTTCATTTATGGTAGTTAAGCTATGAAATATTCACTGCTTTCATTTGATTTTATGGAAATATAGTCTATTTTTAATGCTTGATTTAAATATATAAAATGGATATTGTTTGTATGTGATATACCATATTAAGTAAATAAAATTAGAAAAAATAATCTAATCATACAAAGATATGGAAACTATGATCCTCAACCATTTCATATGCCTTTAAGCATGAGCTGAAACATCACAAGTATTCATGACTGAATTTTTGTAGACTGCACAAACCAGAAGGAACAAAAGAAATGGAATACAGATTTGAATAAAGATGCAATAATTCAAAATTTTCTTGTAATGAAAATTGATTGTTCTTCATTGATATAAGAAGCATTACTTGAAACACAGTAAGACTACTTTTCTCTTGAGAACATTTTAGAAATTTCTCTGGGACTGAAAAGAGCTCAGACAAGGAGGTTTCTAGGTCACTGACTTCAATTCCAGTTGTTGTAAGCACCTATAGATTATAATAAGCTTTTTAAAGATGAAGGTTTCATCTAAAAATGTGTTACTTCTTTTATTACATCAGATCATACTTAATTGCACCATGTCCTCTATGGTTTAATGACTTTCTTTTAATTTCCAATGTACAACTATTAAGGGAATTTATATCCATTTCTTTCTGTGTTATTACAATTTTTATCTAAAAATATATTCTCTCTCCATGGTTCTTATCTTCCTTGGGTATCTAGTAAACAGTGGGAAGAGAAGCAGTGCATTTTAGAATACTCAATTCTATGGCTATAAAAGTGAATGCCATAAAGAGTAAACCAATATTAGGAGATCTTGAGTGTTTCTAAATCAGTTGGTTGTGGAAAGTTCTAAGTACTCCTAACTCCTATTAAAAAGAATCAGGATGAGAAAATACCTCTCCTCATGCATAATCAAATCCTCTGAGAGTACTAAACATAGAGTTGAACTGCAGTATTACATCCAGGAGAGAACTACACTGAAATGCTTCCAAGTTAATAAAATATTTGCATATGATATTCCAAAAGTACTCTATTCTCATTTGTTTAAAAAAGAGTTTACAGTTCTGTAGGAAACATAATTTTTCTTGAAAAAATTTTTTAAAATTACATCACTGATATTTATGAGGTTTTGGTGGATGTTTCCAGCTCAACACTGCACCTTTTTCTCTGGCTTCATGGTCACACACTCCAAGCCACATGAGCTTTTGTATAGGAACTGCATTGCACAGGTTGTAATCGCCAGTCAAGAAGTCCTGCTGCCTGAGGTTCATTCCCTACCTACATCCTCCTAGTTCTGGCTACACTCAATTCTTCTCTATGATGAACAATGATATTGGCCTAGTGCAATTGTATGGAGGGACCTTTGGTGTTTGTCCAATGGTCCAGTCATAAAACCTAGAATAAGGGAATCAGACTTGCAGCAGTTCAGGGAGGATGTGGAGGAGGACAGGTTATTTTCTGAGCAACATTGTAGAGATACTCTGCTCTCCCAAATGTAATGCTTCCTGCCAACATTTGCAAATCCTGCACGTTTGTAAAAACAGCAACATATTGCAATGTGTATAGATGCAGGGCATGGGTTTAGAACATGTAAGAAGGAAAACTGCTTTTCCAGTAGGTAGAAAACACTCAGGAAACAGGAAATACATCAATTGATGTTTTTATCCCCAAAGAAAGGTCACCATCTTCGGAAAAAGTCATGCTGCCACTGTGAAAACAGTTCTTTATACAAAGCAGGCTGTCTATCTTAATGTGTGTTTGTCACTGTAAATTCATATCCAAATGAACATCTCTTTGCACCACTGTCCCTTCTGCAAAGCTCATGAATCTGACATACCAGTCCCAGCACCCTTACAGAAAGTTTCCAAGTTCCAGCTCCTTCTCTGGCAGCCTCCAAAGGAATAATTCAAATACTGTGGTTGCAGAAACATGTTTTTCGTACACATCAACTATATTTACTGAAACAGCAGTTTGCCTCAATGTTTTTAGCATCTTTTGCATATTCTGTGCAAAGTAAGTAGGTAAGAAATTATCAGCAAAGTGCGGAGCAGTATCTTCATAAAAAGTCCCTAGTTAAAAATCCTGATATGAAATTTCTACTGACAATTACCACTCTCCTGAGAATCCAAATATGTCTCTGTGTTTTAATTTGTAAGTTTATAAACTGAGGAGGTACTGTTGCTTCTGGTTTTGTTTTAATTTTTTTCTGGAGATATTTAAGGGAATTGTTTTGTCTTTCTTTTTAAGTGGATTACAACTATGAAAAGAAAGTTTTATTTGTAGTGTTGTTTGCTTTTGGTTATTGAACAAAACAAAAAGGCAAGAAATCCTTCAAAGTGTAGAGAATGCACAGCACTGAGCTAGAATGCATCCTATGTCATTGCATGCAATGTGGTATGCACAGCAGAGAAACTTACATAGGGGCATCCACTAATTTTGGACATGGCAGGTGCTTTCTATTGTGTATTCTAAATGTATCAGAAGCGCACATTTTCAAAAACATATGAAAATACAAAGAAATTCTGGCAGATGACACCCATTAGATCAGTTCAGAGACAAATCACTCAAAATTCAAGGGAGTTCAAAGGACATATACACAGGAGAGGTGTTGTGATCCTGGAGAGGATCAGAAAAAACACAGAAATACGTGTGTGATCAGAAGCTGATCTGCTCAAATGATAGGTTCTCCTCTGGGATCTATGCTAGTTAATGGAAAGGTCACAAATGAAAAATAATTTTTCCACCATAATGTGTTCTGGGGAGAGTTTCAGGAAAGTCAGAGAGTGTCTCTCACTCACACCCTACACAGTCTAAGACATCTACTTACCTGCTAGGAGAATTTACTGGGAGACAAACCTGCCTGAGAAAGCGTAAGGCAGAATGAAGTGACTATGCCACTTCACTTGATACCTTGAAGGCATTTTTAGGAGTGGCAGACAAAGCTATATCCATGGTTTGCATCACACATCTCACTTTCTATTTAGGAAAGAATTGAAGTTCTGCGTTATGTCCCAGCCTTTGACAACCATTATAGTACAAACCATACCATGTAGCAAAGCTACATGATCTCAGAAATAAAGTCATAAACCATGTCAGCACTACTGGTACAGAGTACCTGAAAGGAAGTGGAGGGAGAACATTTAGAAAATGTTTGTATTATAGGTAGAACATTTGGTATGTGTAGTCAATCTTGGGACATTACATAACTGTCTCTCTTTAATCTCAAATAAATACTGCTATTAAGAAATGCATTGTAGTTTTTATATCCAATAAACAATATGTCACATGCAATATATTCTGAAAATACCAATTTTTCTGTTGTGTTTCATCAGAAAATCTACACCCGTGTAGATTTCAAGGCCATAATGTGCCACTGTGATGATTTTATCACACCCCCTATGTAAGTGGGCTGGCAGATTTTCTCATATTAGATGTTCTAATCTTTAATTACCCCAGATTATTTACTTCCAAGGTTGAATCTAACTTCTGTATTCATTCACTGAATCTGTCTAACCTCTGTATGCATTCACTGAAACTTGTTATTGGTCTCCTTCAAGGTTGAAAAACTCCTCTCAGATCTTTTTTCTAACTATGAGTATATATAACTATCCGTCAAGTAATATATCAGTTTCCTCTTTAATAAATTGAGTACATTCAACCCTTTAATTTGCTAAACTTGTATTCTAGCCTTTATTTTTGTGGCCATACAAGATTGTTGATACGGATTTTAAACTGAATCAAACCAAAGAATATCTGCTAGAAATATGTCCCACTAATGAATGCTGTGGTGGGTTTGTGT